>JAUZST010008247.1:0-38893 GCA_034779995.1 Parotocinclus haroldoi
CGGAGTAAACCCACGCAGACACGGGGAGGACATGCAGACTCCACCCAGAAAGGACCCAGGCCGCCCCGCCCTGGGATTGAACCCAGGACCATTATGTGTAGGTAACAAACATGGCTCTCATTCTGTTCATTAAATGGTGACTTAGTGACGATTAACATTTATTGATGTACATAGTGAATAAGATTCTCGAAATTGTTCCTCTCTTTTGTTATTTCTCGAGGAGCAGGCGTGCAGGTGGACTGGGATCTGAGTGCTAAATGTAAAATGGGTTATAAATGAAAAGGTTTTGGTTGGGAATTTCATGAGATTTAGTATTCAAAACAGCAATCTCTGGCAACATCAATAACTTCTTTGATGCATTTCTTCACCGTTGCAGTACATTGGACTTACTTAAACACGCAAGACCTCTGCACGCCGTAGTACATAAAGACCGCTTCCAAATGAAGACAAGTGTAGAATTGGCAGTACCATAAATTCAGATCTATGAAGAAAAACCCCTGCATTCCTACACGCAAGCACCACACCTTCCTCGTCTAAAGGTTCCCTGAAGTCATACAACACGAGCAGGTAATAGTTTCAAATGTAATTAATGATACAGGTTGCCAGGTGAAGCAGATTGCCGGCTGGCTAATTACACTGCTCACAAAAATAATGAAACATCTCCTAATCTTCTGTGAGCTTTTGTGTGGTTAGACGGTTTTGGATAGCGCTCATTTCCAAATCAGTGCAATGGCAGCGAAGCTGTAGCTGACACAAAACCAGCAATTCAAACAAATTTCAGTGGGACATGATTATTATTCAAATGGCGTATTGTAGTGATAAAAATATTCATACACAATGTCTGTATAACAGATTCCTCTCTGATCACTGAAAGCCTATTTCGGTCCTTTGGATAAAGTTCAGTTGTACACCATTGCAGTGTACTGTTATCCATGTCAGGGACTTTTAATTCGTCGGGACTACACAATATATCTGAAATATGCCCTTGCACAATATGCATAATCCCTTCGACGAATATTGGCACCCGGGTAAAGATGAGAAAAAACCAGGAAACCAAAAACAGCTGACCAACATGGAGAGAACCGAGCTCAATCGACGCCGAAAAGCACATTTCTAGACAGTATTAGGAACAACACATCAGCGAATGTGAACCCGTTTATATAGTTATAGTTTAGGGAGAATGCACAGGTACTGGGAGTACTACGTACAATAGGACAGGGGCCTACACATACACCAAGCACCATGTACAGCTTGGTTCAAATAAACAGTGGAAATGTCTCCTGGTAAGGATGCCTCCTCGGGTGTTTCAGGCAAGTCCAACTGGGAGGAGACCCCAGGGAAGCCCCAGGACACGCTGCAGAGATTACATCGCCCAGCTGGTCTGGGAACGCCTCGTGATCCTCCCCGGTAGAGCTGGTGGAGGTGGCTGGGGAGAGGGAGGTCTGGGCCTATTTGCTTACGTTGTTGCCCCCACGACCCGAACCCAGGACAAGAGGAAGATAATGGATGGATGGATGTTATGATCACAAACATGAGGAAGGTGCTATATAAAAAGCAGTGTATAAATAAATTTGACGTTTCAGTGTACTTTGGCATCTCAGTACGATGGCTTGGTTGTGGAAGCATGTGTGTGGAGAATGCTGGGAGATGGAATCCAGGAGGCTGGGTGTAGAGATGACAGGTGTAACCTTAGCTTTAATAAAGCTTTCATATGTAACTTAGATGTGTAATGCACAACATCTTTTACATAATACCCAGAATATTCAAGAAAGCCCTCTCAAATGTAATGACGATCTGAAATCAAACACGGTCCTGCTGGAACGAAAGGAGGATAAAATCGAGAGTCAAGAGGAGGAGGAGCCTTGACTCTACCGAGGATGCACTGTATGTGCTAAAGCTTTCGAGACGGTGTAAACCTACACTCTTACACTTCACACCACCGAGCGTGTGAAAGGCTGCCAGAGGTGTTGGCGCAGCGAGAGGCCGGCCAACGCCAGCAGCTCCCTTGGAGCTTCCGTTTAATTTTGCATGGAGGCCAACAAATGACTCAGGCGAGGCGAACTATCGCTTTGATCTAGACCTCTGGATTCTGGCGAGGCAGAAGCAGCAAATCAACGTCTCTGTTCCGTTATATATAATAACCCTTCATTTTCAGTCTTTTATTAAATCAGCACATACCTTTCCACTAGGTTACCATGGTAACACTCAAATGGTCCTGGGAGGCGAGTCTTTTTCTTTTCGGCGAAGAGAAACAAACATGTAAATGCAAGAAGAAAAAAAAAAAAGGATCGGCATCATCTATCTTCTCTGGCTTCGATTTCTTTTTTTCTTTTTTTGATAAGTCCAATTGTTCCCTGAAATAAGAACGTGACAGGATAATTATTCCGTAGCGTTTAAGCATCTACAGGATAGATTTCAGTATCAGTTATGAGTCGGTCACATATTCTACGACGAAGCGCCGTTTTCTAATCAACCCGGCAGATATTGTAGAGCAAGAATGCAGGGAGAGAGAAAATCAAACAGTTGGCGATTCGGGGCACTTGGTTTCCTCTTAGCTCTTATTCCCTCCACCCTCGCCTATTGCTCGTCTCGCTTGAAAGATTTGCTCCACTTTCAATGTCTGGCCATAATTGACCTTAGACAGAGCCAGTACTGGGCTTTAGACACACATAATCAGGCGAGAGAGATGGTGAGAGACACCCACATCCAGGGATTAAAAGAGAGAGAGACGGAGGAGCGGAAAAATGGTAAACGTGGATAGAAAATGGTGCTGCATATCTGTAAGGAGGGGAACGAGCAAGCCAAATATCAGCTGGAGATGCGCATGAAGCACAAAACACAGAACCTACACATGCATCCGTTCGCCGGCGGCGGCTGAAAGTAGGTGAGCGATGGAGGGGGGGCTATTAGCATGCAGAGTGATGCCTCACATGCACAGACAAACCAAGCAAACTGTTTATTAACACTGTCAGCATAAACCCAATTAATCCACGGGAAAAAGGTCAGTCTTCAGGAGCCTGAGCTCTGCCGGCGTCGCTCGTATAGGCAAACAGGCACATGGGCAGGAGTGTAAATAATACCAGGTTTACCCGTTCTGTTCAGAGAGTCAGCTGAATGACAGACAAATAACAAGTTCAGATATTCCTCAGTCTCGCTGTGCTTTAACATTAATATAAAATATTTATGCTTCTTCTTAGTCATGGTCATGGGAAAGCTGGTGCCCACTCGTGGCACAAGGCAACAACGTATGACCGGCTAGTTTGTGACACAGTCACTCTGTCTGACATACCGTCGTCTGCCAGTTAGTCCATGATCCATGTAACCAGGTACGGGTTTACCTGCATGCTGGTCAGCTTATCTCGGAGTAGGAGGGCCTGGATTGTGCTGAAATAAAAAAAACATCTCTAACAGAGCGTATTCCCTCGTAAAGGTAAGAGTACGTTCTGCGAAAGAACCTTCTCACCTTCTCCTTAGATGCAAACTGTAGGGGGTCAGTAGCATGCTTACACTGAGGTCTGATTAGAAAAAAGAGAAGTCGTTTCATGGTCTGTGAAAAACACTGGGAACTTTTGGGACCTGAATTAGGAATGACGTCTTCCACAGTGAAGGGACCCTACTTAAAAATTAGGTTAAAAATGAACTCTAAGCGTTCCCCCACTTCAGTTTCACAGGACTTGAGCATTTTTGCACACACTTTGTCCGGGTCTTCTGCTTTCCTTGTGTCAACTTGATCCGGAGTGACGAATGGGTGTGACGGAGGAGGGGTGCTGAAGCTCTGTTGCATACAATGTGTGAAGATGGTAAAAATGTGGCTGTGGGGTCTGTGCTGACACCCCGGGAAGGGTCCGAGTGTATTAGATAAGGTGAAGAGTTAACAGCTGGACAGGTATGACCCATAGAAGTAGCAGGGCCCTGGTGGGGGGAGGTTATGGGAGTAAAGTCACCGTAGTCTAAAGCAGTTATTTATAGAACAGCGAAATCGGAGCGGTTGAAAAAGATGTTGAATTCATTCGCCTTCTGTACAGTTACGTCTACTGTGCCGTTTCTTACCTGCTTAAAGCAACTGATGGTCCTCTTTCCTTTCCATATGTCCGTTATCTTATTTTCCTGCAACTTTTGGTCAACCTTCCTTCCATATGCCTGTCTCTGTACTCTCAGGGGGGGCTTATTTTCATTATGCATACACTGTACGCTGCAAACAGAATTATTTATTTATTATATACTTATTACTATTCTTATTCCCTATTTAGTATAGTGCTGCTTTGACTAAGTAGCACTCAAAACACAACCGAAATCGAATGCATCCCCGTCAGCCGTGTTTAAAGCTCCGCATACACATGAACTGAATTGGGAATCAAAGTTAGCAAAAATGCCCGTGTCGTTTGTGTCGTTTGTGCGCTGCACAAGTTAAATGTGACCGGAACAGAATCGGTTATATGAGCCTGACCGGCTGATCACCAATCAAGATCCATCAGTGTATCTCTACTATGAATATAATGCATCCTCTAATGAATTGATTTTGGGATTTAACCACACCCTGCAAAAGCAAGAATGCAAAATCCCGTTATTCAGTCATGTAATCCTCATTCAAAAACGTTTGCACTAGAATGGGATGAGTTACAGCGTATTCGATCTGCACTGCTCAGCTGTACGTAAAGCTGCACCGTTATACTACTGGTATTTCCCCAGTAGAACACAGTGGCACATTAATGCCCTGACCCATTGTTCAAACCACTAGCTTCTGCTGTAATGAATGGCATGTGCCTATTTGCGTTGAGTTGTAGAAGTAGATGAGATCAGTTCCAGCCGTCATGCCGATACTCGGATAGACCAGGTCGGATAGCGATAATGCCTCCTCACATCCTCCAGTTAACTGAGCACGCCATTCCACCAAAACTTACCCTTTGAGAGCACCAGAACCTATAGCGTTCAGTGGATTAAATAATACTGATGCTTACACACATTCTTTACGTTGTAATATGTATTTAATTAAGTATTATATGGTCTGTTTTATTATCTGTTTTATTATACTCTAATCTCACTTTTGTTTTCTCCATTCAATTCTTTGTGTCTATATCCGGACAAATTTATTTACCTGTATCTGAACCGTATCTAACAGTGTAATAACAGTGTAATACCTCCACAAGCACGAATAACTGCTGTGATTTGATGTGCTATGGACGGTTTAGACAGAGGTGTCTGGATGTAGGCGACGCCAATGTTCAGCCACACTTGCATCAAAGAATTTCATGGATGCCTTCCCTGGGATCTTACTCGCTGTTCCAATTTTCCCCCCAGGTTTTCAAGAGGTTTTGTATGTGGGGATTTTGCGAGCCAGTCCAGATGCGTGATGGTGTTCATTCACACTACGACCTTTGGCACACCCAAGCGCAATCTCTTTGCCAGTCATTAACATGGTTAATTGTTGGCAAGCCACCTTTTACGCATTGGAACCGAACGAGGCATTCACTGCACTGTACCACCTCTTCTCAATCTCTGAATCCCTATACACACCGGTGGGTCTAGATACTGTAGAGATGTGACTCAAAGCTTTGCTGATTACAAATAAGCTAGGATGAGAATCAGTACCGTCAAGTTCCAAGTTCAGTACCTCACTCGACCCAAAATAAATCTCTTAAGGAGATGGAAAAAATCCCTTTCCTTAGTGGACAGTTTTAAATCTTGTGGGGACCATTTTTTTTTTTTTTTAGATTGATAGATGCAACTGGTGGTAAAGGATGACATCAGTTCTCTCTCTTGAACCTTCAATCAAGGTGTAAATGTAAGATCATAGGTACAGGTTGAAGAAATGAGGTTCCTGCACAGGCCTTGTTCTGAATGATGAGAGGTAATCTAGGAGAACCTCAGAGTAGAGCTGCTGCTCCTTTGGTTGGAGAGGAGCCCACTAAGGTGATTTAGGTATTTCACAAGGCATCCCCCTGGTTGGCTCCCACTGGAACTGTTCCAGGCAGGCCGGTCCCTGTGGAAGGAGACCCCAGAGAGGGATTTCACAGTTGGAACGTGAATATCTGGATATCCTCCAGGAGCAGGTGGAATCTGTGACCAGGGATAGATTGCCTATGCTGGCTTTCTCTGTCTGTTGCCACTGTGAACTCTCGCCAGGAGAAACTGGAAGTGAGATTGAGATGGCATAATGGTATTAATAATCGACTCTTCACTGTTCGACCAATTTCTGGAACCAGGAACAGCCAGATGGCACGAAGAAAAAACAAGATCATAGAACGGGGGAAAAATGTGTAAAGTTCTTCAGCTATTGTTTGCGACGTTTTTTTTTCACAGCAGTGTCAGCACAGAAACTTGGTGGGAGCTCCACCAGTTGGGCTGAGCATGACTGAGGCACAGGTTCAGCCTAAAATCACAATGCACTTTGCACAGCAAGGGCAAGAAAATCCGGGAAGGTACACTGTACAATTTCCAGGAAATGATCATTGACATTGACGTGTGAAAAGGAGCAATACATCACCTTTGGCGTGGTCGGTTTGAATCGCAGTGCAGCAATGTCAACACAGAAGAGGAAATGAGTGATTAAAAATGAAGGCCCTCATACAATAGAAGTGATTTGTTCTAGGAATGGAGCAGTACGAGATTTATGAGTCACCCATCAGCAAATATAAGAGAGAAAAACACTCCTGGGCAAAAAAATAAAAGCAGTACTTTTTTCTCTCTATCCATTGACATTAAATACTTGGTACTTTACTTTTGTGAATCGACGCAGAATCGCCCATGTCCGCATTGCGATTGATCTAAGAATCAACCCCTCCATCCCCAAATTCGAATATTATCCCATATGAAGTAAAGAGATTTTTACTCATAATGTGCTGCCTTTCATCCAATTAAACACTAATTACTTTTTTACTAGGAAACATGCAGCTGGTCATTGATCTTTAAACACTGGTTACGTCTTGGATATGCTCAGAAAATCACATTCCATCGATCAACTAAATCATGATAAATTCAAATACGTCTAACCTTTCATTTAAAAAGTCACATGTAATTATAAGAAACAAAAAAACACTCTATCAAAAAGCTTCATGATTTTTGAGTTTGACATGTGGTTTTTAGTGCAGTTACTAGAGTTATTCTCTTTGTCCATCAGCAGAAGTGCTGCAAATGGTGAGAAAGGGGAAACAGAGAAAGGAGATTCAATGACCCAGATTCTTGAGAGTTGGTGCAGCCAGAGGAGCATGAGTGACATCATAATACTGGCAATGACAGTTAGACTATTAGTCATTAAAAAAAATCCTATGTTTGTTCGAGCAGTTTTAGTGGCTTAATAAGAGCCAGCTGCTGGAAATGGCAGTGACCTTGGTTCCATTCCCAGATGGGACATGCAACATGACGGTCAAGTGATGAACACTCTGATAGAGCCCTGTCCAGCGTGTCTATCTGCCTGGCCAGACCCTGGCCTGCGACCCTGAACTAGATAAGACTAAGATAAGGGTAAAGTGGGA
Source organism: Parotocinclus haroldoi (assembly GCA_034779995.1). Classification (NCBI taxonomy): domain Eukaryota; kingdom Metazoa; phylum Chordata; class Actinopteri; order Siluriformes; family Loricariidae; genus Parotocinclus; species Parotocinclus haroldoi. Next base: position 7,473 of record JAUZST010008247.1, read on the forward strand.
TGCTTTGCTTTTTTTTGCCTTGATTTGCTTACAGAGGCGTTATGTTTGGCTTCGCATCCTGCCCTCTCAGAGCACTTTAGCCGCAGCTTATAAAGAACCATTGAGAAGAAACACTTCATGCTCTCACTAAAGCCTCCCCGATGAATTAGACACTGTGCATAGATTTTTAACACCAGTGGTGTGAAAAGGTTAAATCTCCAGACACTGAAAAGGTCTGTAAATAGCACTGGTCCATCTCTTCTGAGCCTTCACACAGACCCAAAGAATGATGTGGGGTCAATGGTGAAAGAGAACAAAAGCAGACCTGCAGCTCTGATATCTTTTATAAAACGTATGTTTCTCAAAACCTGTGAATGCTTTTAGAGACCTCTCTCCTCCTGCCTTTATCATTTTTTTTCCCACATTTCCACTGAAGCAAGGCAATTTTTAAAGCAAGTTTCAAAACTGGATTTCTGGCTGACGAAATACGAGTCGAGCATGACAGAGAATGGAAACCAAAACTCTTCTCACTCTGGCTCGTATCCCGCCTCGGACAAGGAGAGGTTTTCAGCCAGAATCAGTCAGATTGTGCCTTGGTTCCTCATGGTTTTCCTCTGTTCCAGAGCTCACGTGTCTTGTCTATGTCCGAGGCGACGTTTGTAATGTGCGTATTCCGAATTTCGCATCGTCTGTTGCAACCCTCCTAGAGCCGCTAGTGGCTTATACCAGCAAGACATGTCTATTTTATTCCAAAATATCTCACAGTGAAATCTCTTGAACGTTGTCATTGGTTGCAGTGGCACATGGTCACGTCATGTCACATTGTTTGTTCTAAGTATGCATCTTAACCAAACAATTCTTTCATGATGATTTTTACATGCGACTGAAAATCAGGCCTGACATTGTAGCTGAAATTAAAACTCATCGGACCAGGCGACATTTTTCGAATCTTCTGTTGTCCAATTTTGTGAGCCTGTGTGAATTTTAGCCTCTGTTGCCTGCTCTTACCTGAGAGGAGCAGCACCTGGTGTGCTATTATCCTGTTGCAGCTCATCTGCTTCAAGGTTTGACCTGTTGTTTTCTCAGAGATGCTCTTTTGCAATCCTTTGGATATAACGAGTTGCTCTCCCTGGACATTTTCCCTTTTTCAGATCATTCTCTATAAACCCTAGAGATGGCGCTGTGTGTGGAAATCCCAGTAGATCAGTAGTAACTAAAGGACTCAGATCAGCCTGTCTAACACCATGCCACGTTTAAAGTCACTCAAATCCTCTTTCTTCCTTGTGCTGATGCTCGGTTAGACTTTAACAGCTCATCTTAATCATGTCTACATGCCTAAATGATTCGCATTTTTGCCATGTGATTGACTGATTAGATATTTGTGTTTGGAAGCAGTTGAACAGCTGTTCATAATAAAGGGGCCAGCGATCGTATAACATAATTGTCTTGTATTTTATGTTGCATGCTGACATACTGGAAGATTGGAAGGTGATTAAAACAATCACCAATCAGAACAAGGTAGACATTTTCCCTTAAAGGATAACATAACTAGGGTTATGTATGAAGTGCAGCATTTAACAAGTCTGCAGCTGTGCACTAAATAGTACATAAAAAAAATAGCATTGGCAGCACGGCCGTGCATTAATTTCCTAAAATAATTACCAGAACCCATCTTTGTATTCTCCCTTCGCGGCTCATGGTTCAGCTCCTAAATTCACCAGGTCTTGAACTAAAAACTGAACTGATTTGCACTCATTTAATATGAAAAGCACCCAACGGTTCCAGATACGGATTGAGCCGATGAAAAGGGCTAACTGAAAAACTCCCGACTCTCTGACTCGCTTATGATCTGGCCACCGAATAGGATAGGTGCATCTCTAAATTGAGGCCAGCCTGGTGTAAGAGGGGGGTGACTCGGAGCAGTCATGGGTATTACTGAGAGCCAGAAGAGCTCAACCCTCTCGAACAAGCTGACAAATGCCTCTCCAGCGGGTCACCCGGTGACGGCAATCACAGCACACACAATTCCCCAGACGCTAACCTGAAAGCAGAACTGCTTCCTGAGCCCCACAAGAGCTTGTGAGATTGGTTTCTCAAAGGATCTTCAGCAATAAAGGTTCAGACAACACCACAGAGAAATCGTCAAACAATATAGCAAGTATGAGTGCTAAACAGACCAGAATCAATACCTAGCTTCCACCTGCCACTCACTTAGAATGAGAGAGAGAGTGAGAGTGTTTGTGCGAAAGTATAGAATTGCTTCGTCACTAAGGTACAGCGCTACGTCAAATAATGCTGCTGTAATTCAGTTATAGCATTTAGCCGAGGCCTTTATTTACATCGACTAACAACTGATACAAGTTACAGTCCAAGAAACTGAGGCTTCAGGGCTTTCAACAGTCCAGTACCTTAACCGCTAAGTAAACAGTAAAATAATGCTCTTAATATTATTAATAATAATAATAATAATAATAGGGCAGCACTGTGGCTCAGTGGGGTAGCAACGCTGTCTCACAGCAAGAAGGTCCCATGTTCAATCTCAGGGTGGAGCTGCCTGGGTCCTTTCTGTGTGTTTAGCCAAGCATTCAGCCTGTAGTTCTGGTTCCAGTTTTAGTCATTCATATGTTCAAGGTACCAAAGATCATGTCTAAATCATTCCCTTATTTTGCCGAGGTTCTCGCTCCAATGATGACTCCACTTTGGGAGATGATATCAGACGGACCGACCAGCAATGCCGAACATGCTCCCTTTCCCATCTCTACATACACATATTCCATGTTTTTATTTAAAAGTTTTAATGTATAATGTTAATAATGTTATTACCCAACTGACGATGGGTTTCCCTTTCTGAGTCTGGTTCCTCTCAAGGTTTCTTCCTCTTAATCTCAGGGATCTTTCCTTGCCACTGTCGCCGTTTGGCTTGCTCATTAGGGACATACAGAATCCAATTTGTGACAGTTGTTCATGCATCAGTGTAAAGCTGCTTTGTGACGATGTCTATTGTAAAAAACGCTAGTCAAATAAAGCCCCGGATTTGACGCCCAGGGCATTTGTCCATGGCACGTCTACACGGTCTATGTATGGGTAACAGAGCTCCACTGACAAGGGCAAAACAGGGTTAAAAAGCAGAAGAAAACATTAAGAAATCCTCATCCTACACTGTGTATATACATCCAGTTTTAAACGTCTTAAATTTGATCTCTTAATATTATTATTACTTTTACTCCTTATTCTAAGAAATGCTATGTGTCATCTTTCTTGTACAGTCCCCAGAGCAGCTCCTTCACATTTCCCTGTATCTTTGTGCAAGCTACAAATGTGACATAAAATCATGAACCTTCTATCTATATATCGACTGTGCAGCCTGAACAAACACCATCTGGGATTAGAACCCAGGTCCTCAGGAACTGACCTTTCCAGCAGCTGGCTCTTAAGGTAAAGAAAGAAGCATAATTTTTAAGCAACCTAGTCCTGAAGGAAGAGGTGGATCTTCAGTCGCCTTTGAAGAATACAAAATACAGAATTACAGAATCTGATTAGTGTCGTTACGCAAGGTCCAGAATCGCATTGTAGGTGTTTTAAATAGGATGCATCAGCGAAATAATAACGGGGTGATGTCGAAGGATGTGTGGATTCAGTACCAAAGGAATCAGTTGCAGACGTCTACCAAAAGACTGAACATAAAAAGTCACCAGTGGGATTGCGTTTCCCCTGACAGTACAGCAGATGTCTGGTTTGACTGCTCTCAGGTCGTTGGTTCTGACAGGAAGTCACATCATTCCATGCAGAGTCGAAATGCTCGGAGAGAGCTGTCGACAGTCCCAAGAGGACGGATTTCATTTGGACATGTTTGGCAGAAGCAGCAGGTCAAAGCGTGTGCTATACTGTTCAGGTACTGTCGGTAGAATATCTCCAAAAAGCCTGTACGGACCATGGCAAATAAAGGGACCATGTCACCCTGATTAATCATATTCTGAGAAAAGAAGGATGGGAAAGGAAAAGAAGTCTGGTTCCTTCTAAATTTAAATCTTAAAAAAAAACAGTGGCCATGGTTTTTATTTGACCTTGTCAAACAAAGTAGGCTCACCAGCATTTGGTTGATGTGGAGATTAAACCCATTTGATGCAGTGTAATTAAAAGCCTGCATTAACCTTAAGTAAGGGTTTACTGTATGACCTACAGAGGGATCAAATCTCTTTTGGAAAAGCATCATGATTTTGAGCCATATCTGTGCAACAGCAGAATCACCCGAAGGACACTCGACAGAGACGAAAGCAAGCAATAAAGCGTGCAAATTTCTCCTGTTAAAAGCATTAAAGACTTGGCCTATTAAGTTTAGTCACTTAATCCTCTTGTTTTTATAATATTTACACACTCGATCACTGTATTAGGCAGTAATAAAGTGTCTATCTTTCATTATCAGTTCCGCTTTCCATATAGAAGCGTTTTGTAGTTCTGCAATTACAGTCTGTAGTCCATCGGTTTCTTTACATTCTCTTTTCTTCCTCTTTACTCTGTCCTGTAATGGTCTGGACCCCCACAGGACCAGCACAGACCAAATACTATTTGGGTGGAGGATCATTCTCAGCACTGCACTGACACTGATGTGGCATTCATTGTGTGTTGTGTTAGTAAAATTGAATCGAGCAGTCAGTGTCACTGAAACCGGACTGAAAATATTTCATATATACTGACAAAAAATGTCCAGCATCCTGTGAGCACTAATGAAGGATTGTGCAACATCATATAAGCTGCTGTCTTTAACTTTGTATCTACAAAGTGGGGCAATATGGTAGATGTATCTAATAAAGTGGCATAGTGTGTCAACATGAGGTTTACATCTCCAGCAACACTGCTGTGTCTGATCATGGGGATCGAGGGACTGTGGTAGCCTAGCGGTTAAGGTCCCGGACTCTGGACTTGATGGTCCAGGGTTCAAATCCCACCTCTGCCAAGCTGCCACAGTGGGGTGCCTTAAGCAAGGCCTTAACACACCATTGCTAGGATTGTAAGAGTGTATGAGTTGTAAGTCGCTCTGCATAAGGGCGCCTGCCGTAAATGTAAATCCACTCATACCAGCACAACACACACTGACACAGCGCAGTGCCGAAAATGATACACAATGCTAATAGGACCTGATCTGTGGGGCTCCTGACCATTAGAAAACATAGTAAGGGTCCAAAAAGTATGGACTAAAGTGCATCCATACTGCTCACAAAAATGATGAGATATTTCATTTTAAACTATCCCCTAATTTTGTGAGCAGTATATCAGGTAAATAGAGCTGATCAAACTGCTAAAATGCACAGTGGCTACTTCAGTGACATACACAAGGTTACATCAGGACTAGTCATATATGCACTTAAGTCAACGCCAATTTACCGCTGTCAATTAACCTAATGCATGTTGGACTGTGGGAGGAAACTGGAGCACCCAGAGTAAACCCAACACTGACACAGGGTGGACATGCAGACTGGGATCAGACCCAGGACCTTTTTTGCTGTGAGGCAGCGAGTCACTGTGCTGCCCTTACAGATTGAATGTAAGTGCATTTAAAGTTAAACTAACTAAGCATCAGTTGTTAGTCGTCCTGGGTAAGGATGTCTGGCAAATGCTCTAAATGTTAATGCACAGGAAATGTACCTAATCTATCAAGGCTGTTCCAAAGAGACGTGGTGGCAACCATTCACAAAAGTCTCATACATTTACATCACTTAGCAGACGCCCGTTAATAATAAATACTGACAATAATAATAATAATTAATACAGTCTTACAATCTAAGCTATTGTGGGTTAAGGGAATTGGACCCAAGGACCCAACCATGGAAGAGGTGGGATTAGAACTTTGGCTCTTCTGGTCCATAGTCCAGTACTTAAAGTGATAAAGTGATCCGTGCGTGGGATTCCACAAAAACAAATGATGACTAATTTTAGTAAGCTGGACCAAAAAAACTAGAATGAATTCCCTTTAAGTATCTCTCACACTCAACAGTCTTTGCGCTGTGACCAACCAAGCTGTGCAGGCAGGCCAGACTGTAGCTCCAGCTGCTTCAGGTGTCTATATTAATGATGCTGCCCTGTAAATCAAATGGTGCATGAGAGCAGACGGTGAGGCCCCACCGCCTGCAACCTCGTGTCTTCTTTCTGTATTAAACCCTAACTGGGATCCATTTTTACCTAAGAAAGATTGACATGCAGGAGTTTGGACTCCATTCGCAGCACTGCCCGTTTTGTTTTCTGGCACATAACAGCATGCGAGCACTGGTTATTAGCACATGGTGTGTAGGCGTCGGTTATTGGTACGTACATTATTGGCACTGCCACCAAACGAGAGGGAAATTGGCCTTGTTTGTCACTGCCGAGACAATGCTGGTATGCCAAAAAATGTATTTTGGAACACTTTCAGTCGATTGGGATCAGATTATGTAACGCTTCCGCTCACGTCTAACTGAATAAATGTTCCGTTCCTTGTCATAACTTTATTCTGTGATTCTTCGGAGCATTGCCATCGAAGGATAAAACACACCCTCTCTTAATGTATCCAGGATGCAATTATGTGTCGTGATTGGCCTCACGTTCGGTGAAACATCGCATTGACCGAAATGGTCGTTTACTAGAATACTGAATCAAGTCACGTAGTCTTTTAATGCTACTGTAACAACACATGAAGTGAACCGGAGACTCCACGCGTGAATGTGAACCAGTTTATATAGTTATAGGTTAGAGAGAATATACAGGTAGATAGTTGGACAAAAAAGGAGCACTATATACAATAGTACAGGAGCACAAACATAACCAGTACAAAAAGTCTCTAAACACATCAACAGATATAGAACAGACCGAACATGAAGTAATGAGCAAGCGAGCACACGACTGGTAAGATAGTTACTTAAGCAGGATCACACCAGGGTTTCCAGATGCCACAAGAAAACACCAGATCTATGGGAACAAGTTCAAAAGAAGCAAACTGGTGCAGTTCAAACTGGGACAAATCTGGGGAACTATACTGCTTACAAACATTAGGGGATACTTTAAAATGAAATATCCCATTATGAAACATCCCCATCCACCATTTTTGTGAGCAGTGTAAGTCCAAGTTTATCTTGGAATAAAAAAAATGATTAAAATAATGTATTTTTCATGTAAACCTTTGAGTTTGAATAAATAAAGACTCATTTGCAGTAATACTGAAGAGAGAGTGTGTGAGAGAGAGAGAGAGAGAGAGAGAGAGAGACAAACACCTGGAATCCAACACCTGAAACTACAGGTATGCTTCCACAGCGTTGATTGGCTGTTAAGACTGTCAAGACTTAAGAGACAGATTTTTATGACAATTTATTATAATTGTAAAGACCTCGGTCATTAAAGTGAATGAGTGCTGATGAGACGACCATGCATCCTAAAAGGATTCCCTGGTCATTTGGAGTAAAACCAAGCCACAGGTCCTCTACATACTTAACAGTAGATACTTCGTTTTTTGCTTTACAACCATGTCATAGTGTCTGTAGCCAGATTTGGACTCATATGACTAGAGAACCCACTTTATCGTCCGGTCATGCAGGGAACTCTGCTCTGGACTGCTTGCACTACCACAGACCCAGTTAGGTAGACTAGTAATAAGGAATTCTGAAATTCAGAGAGACGTAAGGCCCTGGCAAGGTGGAGCTCAGGACTGGACGAGACAGACTCTTGATTTCAACCTAGGAGTTGACTATCACACACGTAGATAAAAACCGGACTCAACAGCATCATCCATTGGAGAGGCGGCACCTCACACACAGACATGAATCAGGAACTCCCGTCTGGAGGAACTCCTACATGGTTCTTGTTCTATGTACTCCTACACATCTTACCCATAAGTGATGTGCAATCTGACTGTTTGACCAAACTCAGCTTGGTAGAGGTGGGATACGAACCAGGTTGGCTCAGCTCAGGTTCCCAATTCTAAGAATCCCTGAACTTTAGGAGTTGAGTTTGATTTTGTCAGCATGCCTATCTCCCTGTCAGCCCCATCCTGCACTGGGTTTATGCTCCAGACTTTTCTCCAGGTCTAGGGAGCAGGTTCTTCGGTAGTGCAAGCAGACAGTAAAAGCCCCGGCACAGGCAGAGATGGGTTTCATTACAGATAAGAAACCATTGGGAATTAGACAGACTGCTGTGGAAGGAGAAAAGGAGCAGAAGTGGGAGAAAGCTGTGCAGAATGACTGGTACACCAGGTGAAAAAGGGGTTTTCTCATGGCTCGCTGTTTATATGGAGGGGGCATTTAATCAAAGGTCCCAGTGGTGAATCCCTAACAAATTCTCCAGGCAGTTTTATGACAGCGCTAGTTGTTTTAAAAAATTTTAATGATCACCCTGATGCCCGTTAGAAATGTCTTTTATCTTGGATGACGAAACAAATCTATTTAAAAAGTACGTGTGTAATGATGATATCTTCCACAACAAACCAAAATGAAGCATCATTTATACCAGGTAACAGACCTATTTTACTTGCTTCAGGTTCATTTGTCATCTCACTAAAATCTCCTCCAGGTGGCGTCCCGGCGCGCAATGCAGTACGTTTTATAAATGTATGTGTGTGTGTTTTATTTATGTACTCTAAGCAGCTCGCCTTATAAAAGCTCATAGTGCGCTTTTATGTTTATTAATTATGTGAAATGTGCGTAATCTCTCCTTATGCGTGTATGAGTGGTTTGGGAAGCTGTGTACTGCCCATGCTTTAACAGGTTTAATAAATGTGTTACGTGCACGTTTCTTCCTGGTGTGTCGTCTTCTTCCATGCCTCCACTACAACAGTTATAAGCACTGCTCACAAAAATGAAAGGAACATTTCAAAATAAATATGAAGAGGATCCCATGAGAACCGCTATACAATCTGATCCTGTCCATGCCCCGTCACTGTCAGTGTGTTTTGACACTCTTGGGTGATCATACACCCTACTGAACAGTCAATGTGGGGGCACCCTGGTCCAGTTTAACATTCCGGTCACCCTCCATGAATATAATCACTTACTATTCAATCACTATAACCGAGTTTGAATCTCATTTTCATAATCGAACAACTTTCTTTCACTTCTCATTTGCTTTTCTGATGACCTTGTTTAATTAAACATAATCAAATTTATTTGAATCACATCATATTCATTTTGAAATATCCCCTAAGTTTTGTGGGCAGTGCGATTAGTAAAAAAAATAAAATAAATGACATCAGAGCTTAAACCTGATGGGTGATTAAAAATACCTCTTAAATCAAATCACTGTATTCATGCAAAAGAAATAAAAAATCTGCTCGTGTAAGTCGGATACTCTCCGTGCTCCCAGATTCCGTGCTTTCCAGAATCGGCAAAATGTACCCAAATTCGGCATATTAATTTTTCTGTGAGCACAACAAAGACGTCTTCATCATTGGAAGAGGCTATTTTGTTAGTATTTTTTTTTTCTGGAAAAAATAACCAGGTGAAAAAAAAAAATTTGCTAAAATACAGGTGGTATATTTTGAAGGCGAAAAGACTGCAGACATTTGGACAGTTTGATAGTCACTGCCTGATTGCTTGAAGATTCCTTTCTGAACGAGTAAGGGAATTTGAATTTGGGATTCCGTGTGTGACCCCTTACGTGTTACTAATCACTTAAAAAAAATCAGACAAAATGTAACGCGATGGTGTTCCATTTACGAAATCTCTGTCTGGTTTATAGAGGGAGTCTAGGGAGCGCCAGGGAAATGAAATCATCCCTTCTACATATGGCATCACACACGCACGCATCTATATCTCCCGCTGTCACACACGAATACAATAATTCTGACAGTTGTGACAGGCTCTTGTTTAAAAGCTGGTGTGTGTGGGGGAGAGATAGGCAGCAAGACAGAAAATGTCAGAGGAATCCCAAGCAGCTTCCCGCTTCTCTCTGTCTGTAGGAGATGATGAAGCTGCTCAGTTGTGGGCTGAACATTTCTTCTACACACACATATATCTGGGCCTCAGAGATACACAACTGCTATAAACACCACAAATCCTCTGATAAAAGACTGCAGCCGATATCCTATCTGGCCTATCATCTCATGCAGTGATGGCATCGCCGTGCCACTGTATCACACAAACACAACAGATCCCTACGTGACTTACGCAGTCAGTAACAGTAAAGACGGCTATGAAACACCTGTGGTTAATCAGCCTGATCTCATACTGACATACGAGAGAAATCTAGCATTTGGTCCCAAACACAAACTATCCCGAGCTCATATCGGCAGCTTTTCGGTAGAGTTACAACTAGATTCTGTCATCCTTCATCATCTGAACCATTTTTCTAACTGTGTTCTGCTCATAAACTCTCTGTTCTTAACACCTCTAGCTACCTATTCTGTTTTCTCTTCAAGCTGTTCTTTTGGGACCAGCTCCAGCCTGCGGACTTTTACCCAGACCACAGCGGACGACAGTAACTCCTTCTTCCTTTTCCTGTTCCTGTTGTTAAACGAGGATGCCATGGAGTCCAAAACATGCTGGATGATATAAGTACCAGCAGTTATACTATATAGATTATTTCGTGTTTATAAATCATGCCCAGGGACTCTCTTATATTCTATATTTTATTATATACAGCACATATGGGGGGTTCTAACTAGGCGTAGTGACACGGGTTCTGTTTATTACTCCATCAAATGCAATTACATTACTGAACACCAGAGGGCACCTCATGCTCCCAAGCATATTTTCCGTTCTGCACTTGAAAACTCGTTAAGGTGAAGATGAATTGGAGTTTGATGTTAAAAGGATCGAGAGCTTCTTTATTCATTTTCACTTTAAGACAGCATTTGCTATTTAGATTTGATGAAGCTGCTACAGTAGAACATTTTGTTGCAGTAGCGTTATTCTAAACTCGTCTGCATGAAGTTAGTTCATTTAATGGTGTTCATTTAAGACTAAATGTTTGGTCGTAAGCTTATGTTTTACTATAGCAGTCTAGCAGGGAGAGCAAAATAGAATTTGAATCATTAATAACGTGTATTATGACATAATTTTCATCCCACTCGCCCGTCGTCTCATTATGATTTAGTTATGCTTTACTTTCGGTATATTATAATACATTACACCTGGTATGTCCCGCATGTCGCGTTTGCCTCCACCTTCCTACACCCGTTTGTGACTTGCTCATTTGTGGCTGTGGACCAACGCTAGATGTTTATCATAAAGCTCATTGGAGCCAATGCTCTATTATAGTAAGTGCTCTAGAATTGAATCTTGAACTTCTTTCAAAGCTGCCCTGTTATGTTTACCCTTTAGATTTTCTGGCATTTCTGTCATGCTGTAGTGTTCTGTGTCCTACACAAGGAACCCAGGTGAAAAAAAAACAGCCCACAACATTACCTGAGATTATATTATAAACACCCTTATTTTTATGCCAAATCCATCTTAAGTGTTTGTAGCTAAAAATCTTGATTTTGCTCCTACACCCTGGTTCTAGTCAATCACCTCTAAAAAGCTTTAAGAGATTGCTTTATGGGGAATGTAACTGCTTAGTGGGTAATAACCAACAATGCGATCTTATTTTTAAATTGTACATACAGGTAAACGTTAACAATATGAATTACTGCATTTTCATCAGCAAAAACAAGGCCACTTCAGATATTCACTGCAAATCCCATTCAAAGAGCAATTTGCTAAAGCAAAAACATAGAGTTTTTCTTAAATCTGTGACCTCACCTCACCCCAAACCTCCCCCTCAGGGAACAACCTGCCAGCGCACAGAGGTCCTGATTGCAAAAGACAAGGTTACAGTTCCAGAGCTCTCATATAAAAGCATGCGACCATTTAATCCCATTATGTTCAAAGCAGGTCAGTGGTTAATACAGAGCACACTGCTGTTAGGTCAAAATGCTGCCCTGCAGATTGTTTTTTAGCAAAGCTGTGTATTTGCTTTAACTGGACTGCAAAAAAAGCTGCTTCTCTTTAGCAGGTGTGCTTCTACTTATACAGAATTCATTAGTTTTCAGAATTAGTCCTTATACGTCTGGGGCTATTTTGGTTTTGAATGCCTTTGGTTTTGCCCATATCGGCGGGGACGGCGTTGGACAGCCATAAAAAGTAGTGTCCTCCAGCTCAGCTCACCATCCGGGGCAAGACTACTGAGGCGATAAAGACCTGTTTGATAAGTTGGCATGGAAAGTGAACATGGATTCAGATATCTGCCTCTTAAAGAAGGGTCAGAGTTATGTTGGTGTATGTGGTCAGCTTCAATGAGGCCCTCATATCAAGCATGTCTTCTAAAAACACCATCAGGCTAACCAACAAACAACAAAAGGCAACAAAGAGGGTTGTTTCAGTATAGTTATGCGCCTTTTAGCACGCGTCTGATCAACGACCCTTCCGTTTAACAGCCGAGGTCTTAAAAATGCTAACAACCTAAAACAGGACATAAAAAATGTATCTCTGGATGTTGCAGCCATAAACAGACTAAAATGGTAAAGACACAACACATTCCTTTATACTGTATATACTATATTATAGTATCTAACTATATAATATACATACTGTAATATACTATATTTATATACTGTTGGCCGCCTCAGATGGCAGCGTATTATAGCAAAGTTAGCATTGCTTCTTCTGCTGTCCTCCTGTAACTTCCTGCAACATTTGGACTGGAGACTGATCCAGCTTGGTTGATGTGGTTAGAGACTTGTTTTGCGTGAGTTATGCTTATTTGCAACAAGTTGTAAATGGCTTTCATTCTGTGTATTTACGCAAGGGATGAGCACATATATTTAGAATAGTGTGTGTAATATAATATCACTGTCAAACCTATAGTAAATAAACCACTAATAACATCACTCACTCTCCTTATTTACACAGTAAGCAGTGGTTCTATTCCTATGGTCTGCTCAAGATCCTATGTAAGCTGGAACGTTTATTCGTTTGTACATTTAACGGCACGTCATCATCAGTGTCTAGCCATGGCAAGAGCAAGTCTAGGACGATACTTACTTAACACTATATACAATATAGAGTGACCAATTAACCTAATGCATGTTTATGAAATGATATGGGAAACCAGATTACCCAGAGAAAACCCACACAGACACAGGGTGGATGTGCAAACTGCGCAGTTTGAGGAATCCCCGGAGCTGCGTGACACTTTTAAGGACATACATTCTCACAATGCACATGAGGTTAGGCTCCAAATGAGCATTCAAAGAGAAATAGTGGAAAGGAGAAACCAAGTGTAAAACTCTAATGCTTGCCTACAAAGCTAAAAATGGGCCTGCACCCTCCTACCTTGCAGCACTTATCACACCCCGCACTGCACCTCGCTCACTCCGGTCCTCTAGCACTGCTCCACTGGTCCTCCCCTCCCTCAGGGGACGAGGAAGGCATTCATCTAGACTCTTTTCTGTTTTGGCTTCAAAGCGGTAGAATGAACTTTCCCTCAATGTTCGACCAGCTGAGTCTCTGCCCATCTTCAAACGCCGTTTGAAGAGCCACCTATTCCGCACTTACCTCGACTAACACCCATCTCTTTTTCTCTCTATCACTCTTAAAAAAAACACAAACAACCTTTTCAGTTTCAGAAGTGTATTACTGTTTAGGTTCCTGATTATTAGGAATGGATTATGTTACTGATGTCTTAAAGCACTTTTCTAAGTCGCTCTGGATAAGGGCATCTGCTAAATACTGTAAATGTAAATGAGAGGATTCGTGCTCAAAGAAGAAAGACATGCTCTGAAACTAAACTAAACAGCACTGAATTCTTAACTGAGATGAACTGAGTTGCATATTAAGGAAATTGGGAACACTCTTCTGCAGCAAGAATAAGAGCCTTAAGTAAAATAAACTTTATTTTTGGATTAGAAATTTCCCCTTTGACGACACACATCTCCTTAGCAATGTCACACTCAGAGGCGTTTCCAGACTTTGTGCCACAGTGGGGCACACAAACATGTACACATTTGCTTGCCAATCAGTAATAGGGGCAAAAATGTGAAGAAAAATAAGCCTAAATAAATTAAAGACTAAATAGCCGTGGAAATGATTTAAGAGTAAATTGGGCATTTCTTCGTCGCGGGGGGAAAAATGACAATCAATTTTAGACTAAATCATTTTGTATTAATTGCAGGTTTAATGAATGTGTTTGCTTTAGAGGTCTAATGTGTACTTTTGGTATGTTATATGGTTAGAGGTGGTCAAAACATCAAGCCATGAGCTACCGTCATATAAACGTCTGTAGCATGGCTGCCTTTCTTTTCAATACTACCAGATGCCCATTACTCCATTACTAAAAATGAAAGGAACTGTTGGCTGCTCAGACTTTTGAAAAAATGTTGGGCCACTACAGGAAATTTCACTACGGGAAATGTAGTGCCTGTGGTAAATAGTTCCGCTCAGCAATAATGGGTAAAATTGCCTTTTTAGCGTTGGGATTTTAGTGGGTCACAGCTAGTAAAGTGGGTCTGATGACGCCTCTGGACACGCTAAAGAATCCTGGATGTAGAAGCGGCAGCAGGACTTTGGAGGAAGAGTTTTGGCTGAGGCAGAATTAAAATGAACTCCCACGATTCACAGTCTTTCAATAAGTGTGCTCCCTGATTCCCAGCAGTGCAATAGGGCTGCTAAAACTGCGGCTGATGAATCAGAAGAAGAGAACAGAGAATGTAGTGTTATGGAAGGTTGGTTAAGCACTGTGTCTGCTGGGAGGATGGACAAGAGCAAGGCTGTTTTTTGAGTTGTTTGTAGGAATAAAGGAAAGGAGTCCTTTCCTAAAGTGAGAATAAGTGAGCATATATCAGATCTTCTCAATATTTCTTATCCTGAAGTGGTTAGTATAATCTCAGCACAAGTCCACTGATCCCTGGCTCAATCCCGATCTGGAACCTTGCCCGTTTGGAGACATGCATTATGTTAACTGGTCGATCTTAATCACCCCCGGGTGAGTGTGTATGATTATTATCAACAATAAATCCAACCATTACATTTTTATCATCACTCTGACAGCGCTCGTAGTAAAGAAGCACAAGTAGTTTGATCATTTTCCCAGTCTAAAATGAATTAGTATCATAGGTGTTTCTAGCACCCCTCAATCACCCCTCAATCAATTCCCAACACCCCTAAAATTTTAGAAGGTTGTTGGTGGTTGGTGATAGCACCCAAGTACGGGTCCCATGATGGAGTCCCACGACGTATAATAATAGTAGGGAAATAATACAGAAAAACTAAAAGGGGACTAAGAGCAGAGCAATACAAACCTAAAATGCCCCTAAAATAATAAATACCTCAGGGGTTCCCCTCTTACGCGTCCATCGGCACCAAAAGCCCCCCGGAACGTAACCACTATCCCTAAAGGTGCGCGTAAGGACACGAGCGCACCGGTGGTCGGGCACGTGTACCGAATAGAGACGACCTGGCACCGAACAGTCCAAAAATCCGCACTTAAATGGCAGGAGAAGCAGCTGTTCGGAATCAGGTCGTATATTGGATACTGGATATAAACCACCTCGCCGATTGCACTGTAATGGAGACCACCGAGGACGGCCGAACGCTCCGGGGCGAAAGGTAGGAACCCTAACAAAATTGGAATGTTTTTTGCTGTTGGTTCAAGTTTTTTGGTGTCGCTGTTGTCGCTGATGAGCCGAAAATTGCTATATACCATGGAAAGTATGTGGTTTAAACATTTTATAAAATTGAAATTACAACAGCTCACAGACTCAGCATTAAAGGTTGTTTTCTTAGATTTGTTGGTGTCTTCCCAGTCACAGTGTGTAAAGACAACTGGTAGGGGGTTGGTCTCATTAGATGAGAGTTTAAAATGCACCGTTTACATATTTTTATCAGTACTTGAAACTGAATGGATCCCCTGTTACCTGGACCAATAGGGCGGGCATAGCTCAAATATTTCCACATAGCACTACTGCTTTCTTTGCAAATGAAGATGCTTTGCAAACTGTAGATCCAGCAGGTCCAGCTCAACACTTAATAAAACCAACATATGGACCAGAACATGCAAAGTCTCTCATTTCACTGCACTCAAACCACCAAACATAATAGCAGTGACAAAAAGTGGAGAACTCTGCTGGATTATACAATGCACTGACCTTAACTCCATCTGGAACCTTCCAGCTGAACTGGAAAGCAGTTTTGACCAGAGATTACTGTCCAAAATCAGTGCCCTACTTCATAGTCATGCTCCAACATAAATGCAGACAACTTCTCAGAAGAGTGAAGGCTTTTTGTAGCAGCAAAGGAAGACAACAAACTCCAGAATACTAGATATGTCTTTGTAATTTTTAGGTGTCTACAGAACCATGGTGCACTTGTTTACATTTGCTATTGTTCTGTCTTACACACAGATGAGCGCAGATGTTACAATCCCTAACGCACCTGAGGTGTCTGGAGCACAGAGGTAAGCAGTGAACAAACAGTGAGCGCTGACGTGCAGTCAGTGAGACATTCGCCAAAGTGGAACGGTTTGCAGCCAAACGGGATGGAAACAGTTTCTTAAAAAAGTGCTCTCGGGAGACGATGGGAGTGAGAATCAATTCCGTGCCTGCAGCAGCTTCGGCAATAAATCTGTTGCCCAAGCGCTTGGATGCGTGGGTGCAGAGCTAACGTGTAAGCCCACACATTTACTCCATGAGCGCAGACATGTGGATGAATCGCCGTCCTTTTTCTATCAATACTGTGCATGGATTATTCCGGACTAATCGCGTACAGATCATGTTTCAAGGGGCCAGGGGATTCGATGCTTCCCCACAAACATTTTCTTTTCAATCATAAATTAAGCAGGTATAAATACAGGTGTAAATGAAGTCATGGCTACAGTAGGCTGGTCACTTTATTCAGTTTAAGATTCATCTTGCAAAAATATCTTGCAATTTAAATTAAACTAATTGTGGCTTTCATTTCAGCAATATTTTAGTTGTGTGATTATAACTTTGCAGTTTATTTTAGGGTTGGCGATGTTGCTAATTTACGCGTGTGTGTGTGTGTGTGTGTGTGTGTGTGTCGCGACATAATACTCATAGAACGTCTAGACTGACATTAAAATGCAATAATAGCACTCGTAGAACATCTCATTAGATTGCAGGATTAGAAATCGGACGTGAGACCGAACAGCCGATCACCACAATAGCCAGACAGGCAGGAGTTATTGTTTAAAATGCTCCATCTTATTCGCTTTCTTATTAGCTCAAGTTTGGAGTGTTTGTAAATCGGTTGATGTATTTAGAGACTTTTTGTGTACGCTTTTTTCCCCATAATTGTGCGAATGATTTTACGCCATTTATTAGTAGCTGTAAATGTTGTTCGTAAGTGTATGTACCTGCCCTATCGTAAGTAGTACTCCTTTGTTTGTGCCCCCACTACCTGTAGATTCTCTCTAACCTATAACTATATAAACTGTTTCTGTTCTGGCTGACCTTTTGTCTTGATCCTAATACATTAAAAACTAAGGAAGTAATGTTTTAGTAATGTTTAACATTCATGTTACACCTTAATTACTACATTAATTCATATTTTGCTTCTGCACGCATGCAAGAAGGTCCTGGGTTCAATCGCAAGGTGGAGTGGTCTGGGTCCTTTCTGTGTGGAGTCTGTATGTCCTCCCCGTACCTCTCTCCGGGTACTCCGGTTTCCTCCCACAGTCCAAAGACAAGCGTGTGAGGTTAATTGGTGTCTCTAAAAGTGGCCCTTAGTGTGTAACTGTGGGCATGACCGTGTGTGTGTGTGTGTCCTACGATGGATTGGCCCTGTCTAGGGTTGTGCCCAGAGTGGCGGGGTGGGCCCCGGCCGGCCTGCGACCCCATGTGGATTAAGTGGAAGATAATAAATGAATGACTTATATAAACTAATGATTATCGAGTCATGAAATACTTATACACATATATTAATGCTATTAATGCATATTCTATTATTACATGAATACCTAGTCATGCTATTTAATGTACCCTTATAGTAAAGAGTTACCATGCATTTTTGGCTTCAGGTCCCTCATACCATCAATGCCTTGATCTGTCAGAGCCTTGGAAACATGAGGGTGACCTATAATAACATTAGGCAGGTGGATTAAAGTCTGATCGGTGTAAATGTCAAGTTTTACTTGTTGTTCACTGGCAAACTTGTGACATTGGAAGTGTGATGTTTAAAGTCTGTACATAAAGCACTTCATATTTCACTCAGCAAATAAATGTAGCCCTGTAAATTGGTATCACACTACTGGGAACTCCCAATAGGCTCCCAGTGGACTTCCCGGAGCTAGTAAACAATTTGGTTCACAAGTGTTCCCTGACGTCAATTTTATTTTTATTTGACAGCCAAACAGTACTTGGACAAGGCAACGTGCCTTTTCAATGAGCACACCAAATTCCTACCAGCTAACAGCTCCCCCTAGGCACACGGTGTGCCGGAACCCACACGCACAATTATTTTAGATGAGTGATTTGTCACTACGACTTGAATTATTCCAACTAAAATCTTAAAACAGATTATTACACAAGAACGATGTGATTAGATAAACAAAAGTGTCGCTCTGCGAGCAAACTCATTACCTCGAGTAAACGCGAGTGTATCTGAAATATGAAATGAGGCAGATGTGGACCCGCTGACGGCAACAGAACGGAAAATTACACAGTACCTAAAATAACCTAGTGCCACATTTTTGAAGGGCTGATTTGTTTGATTTTTTTTTTTTTCTGAAGGACCAAACTTGAATGGAGTGCAAAAGCCACCCAAGACAACAACATCTGAAATGTGTTGTCTGCTCCTGGCTTGTTGTCGTGATCGCATCTTTATTTGTGAAATCAGAAACACACACTCCATTGCAACATACTCGTGCAGATTATACAGCATATGCACATGCATAGGATTTAATGTGGACATCATTTGAGCATTAGCAACGTTCACTTAGTATTTAAACTATGGGTATGGGTATGCACCTTTCACAAAGTCATAAATCTCATTTGCATATACGTCCAATAAGGTTATTATCCTTATTATAAGGTTATTTTAAAACCCAAATATTACATTAGCTGCTGTAGTATAGCACTTGTGCAGGTTCTTTTACTTTAGATGCATGTACACACACATTGCCTGAGATTTCCTTGAACCCTAAGGATTATTCCCGTTCATTTACATACATTTACAGCATTTATTAGACATAGATATACGAGTCTGTTTTAACAATGGCCTTTATTTATTCTGCATACAAACTCTCCTGGACCTCCCTCTGCTCATTAACGACTGCTCTTGGATGCAGGTGTTAATAGTGTATAGTTTTCAACTTCTCAGTGTCTTTCTGTCATTAGCCCCAGAGACCTTTCTGCTCCTTGCACAGAACACGATAATGAGAAAATCTAAATATTAAAACAATAGAAGTCACTAACATAAAGGCTATAATACTATTAACCACCTATATCATCCACTTCTAGAAAGCAGAAAAATGGCACAACGTGCACAAAAGACAAAAAACACTTCACCAAATTTAGGCAGCATTCAGACCTAATGGCTGAAAACAAAACAAGGCCAACATGTGCCATGACGCCACTCATAAGAACAGACCTATTTATAGACGGCCTGTCTCACTCTTCCATTTGCTTATCCAAACCTGACGAGGCACTTCGACCCTGTTGTTCATTAATGCATGAAGCAGATCTCCCAGGGCTTCTCTCTCAAGTACAGTGGAGAGTGAGTATGGCTTTACATTAGAAAGGTGTTCGGGCTAATGATCCTTATCTAAAAGGTCAGGGCTCGTCTGCTATATAGCTGAGCAATTATGCGGAAAATGGTGGTCTATGGGAAGTAAAGGCTAACACCCGCTCCATAAAATACTGAGCGGTTGTCAACACCGGGATGGATTTTTCTGCTGAAAATAATGACAGTTATTGACATGTCATGTCTGTTTAGATTAGGCAATAGGATTTGGGGCGTTATTTCCATTTCGAACAGCAACTAGCCTTATTCTTGTGAATAGGGGAACATTTAACACCAGCAAAACACATAGATACCAAGCCATCTGCTAAATTTTGGCACCCGGCTATAGGGACACCTTCCAGTTTCCTCCTATCCAAAGCAAAAACCGTGCACATTAGCTATCTTTAACTTTTACAGTTTATAGTAAAACGCAGCAAGCGCAGTTCTCTTCTACTTTTAGTATCTTGCCATGTTTAGTAACTACATTCATGTCATTTAGCAGACGCCCTTATTCAGAGAGACTTATAATTAATAAAGTCTTACAATCCAAGCAATTGTGGGTTAAGGCTTCTGCTGTGGCAGAGGTAGGATTTGAACCCTGAACCTTCTGGTCTACAGTCCAGTGACTGAGGCCGCCATGCCACCGAAGCTGCTACGTGCCAGATGACACGAGAACCTTTTAGTGACTCAATTTATACTGAACTCAATAATGCCCAGAGGCTGTCTTATAATCTCTGTTTTATTCGATTTATTATCTTATATATTATTTATACTTTTTGTTTTATTCTATATTTGATCCATTATATTTCCTATTATATTTTATTTATTACATTTTCTGATTTAAAATACGAGGTCAGGTCACTTTTTGAGTCTTGGTCCTCTCAAGGTTTCTGCCTCAACACATTTAGGGAGCTTTTCCTTGCCACCATCATCCTAGTCTTGTTCAGCCGGGGCTGTGGGATGAGATATCTGTAACGCCGCTTTGAAACAAGCCTCTGTTGTATTTACAGGCCCAGCTTTGGACTTTGGAATTTGGACATTACAATGGGAATCTGATCATGAAAAACGTGCATCAGAAGGTCAAATTGTTCGGTTTTAATTCACTTATTTTCTTATCCGCTTAATCATTATCAGGGTTGCAGGAGAGGCGGTGCCTAGCCGGAGGCACAATGTATACACAATACACTAAACTCCTTGTTTTACAATAAATTCAACTTACAATGGATTTGACTCAGCGTATTCCCAATGTAAATCGAGGATTACCTGTAAACACAGAGAACTGGCTGTGAATTCTGTGTTTGTGCCATGTGTCTTGGGAAAGTTTGTCAAGGTGCCGCAAGTGGTTATCGCTGTCACCTCACAGCTCCTGAGATCTGCAGTTCGATTTGTGGTCAAGCTTAAATCTGTAGGGTGTTTGCACATTCTGGCATGGCTGCATGGGTTTTCTCAGAGTACCCTGGTTTGCGTAAACATTTCAGACATGCGTAATGCGTTCAGCCGGTCTCTTTAAAGTGGGCCAATCACAATTTTCTACAAGATGGGAAACAATTCAAATTAAAATCTTTCTATCGCCAGGTGCTAAAATGTAACAGATGGCTTGGTATGTATGTGTTTTGCTGGTGTTAAATTTCCCACATAGTTTTCCAAATGAAACCAAACAAAAAGTCATAAAACTAGATACTGTTCAGAACAGAAATAAGGTCCCGAATAATAGTACCTAATGTAAAGAGACTTATAGAGACAAGAGCCTGAATAAAGAGACAATACCTGACATTATTTTGAGGACAAAAATCTCTAAACCCTAAATCAACAAGGAACATTACTTCCCATGCACCGATAGTTTGTGCATAACTGACTTTTTAGATCATGTGCATGCGTGCCCTGTGAGGGATTGGAACCCTGCTGGGAGCTGATTCTTGCCTTAAGACCTGTACTGCTGGTTAGGCACCAGCCCTGACCCTGAACTGGGTTAAGCAAGTATGAAAATGATGGCGATGGTCACGGCATTTGGCAAACAGCAGCATCCCCATTTACAACCATTTATCCTGGCCAGGGTCGTGGTGAGGCTCTGGGACAGGGACATCTTTAAACACTTTTTAAAGAGGGTTAAATTTTCTCTGTGCGCTGAAGGTACTTTTGGATAAATACTTACTTCAGAAAGTCTATTTGACTGAGCATAAGGTCCCTATGGTCGATCTTACTATAATAAACCACAAGAACATCAAGCGTGGATCTACTGATATAAATGCTTTCCATCAGATGATTGGAGTCACAGATCAAAGGTTTTGGGACCAGGAATGTCTCATTTCTTATGAAAGTCACAGCCTGAGAATGTTATTAAATTACGCAATCAACATCTTTGTTCAGTCTTTGCTAATTGAGTTAAAAGGCCATGACTTTCCTTATAAGCCGTAATTACATTTATTAACAAAACTGACATTTAAGCTACCACGTGTGAGCACTAATAACATTCACCTTTATTAAGTGAACATGCTCCTGGTCTCTTTACATATTATGATATGAAACATTAACATTGAGCAGGGACACTATGGAGCAGGAGTAAATAAATGGAAAGAAACGCTGATTTTTTTCTGTGACATTATTCACAAAAACCGAACAAGTGGTACAGCTTAAAAGAATGTGAAATGAAGAAAGAGGGTATAGATGTCATACATCCAATACAAGGTTGGGTCGAATTACAATCTGATGGTTTTAATACTCCAAACAAACTGAAAATGTGCATTAATAAGAGTTTTAATAAACAGACACACAAATAAACCACTAATGGAAACAATCGTAAAAATCAGACCCCCTGCATTGTTTCAATGAACTGCTTAAAAGTACTTTTGGAATACAAGGTCTACTTCATAGGGTAACAAAATGAATAACAAAGCTATACTCATTCATTCATTCATTGTCTTTCGCCTGATCCACACCGGGTCGCAGGCCCGCCCGGCAACTCTGGGCGCAAGGGCAGGCGCAACCCTAGATGGGGCGCCAATCCATCGTAGGGCACACACCCATACAGTCACGCAGGGGCTCTTTTAGAGAAATCAATGAACCTAACACACATGTCTTTGGACTGTGGGAGGAAACCGGAGTACCCGGAGTAAACCCACGCGGATACGCAGAAAGGATCCAGACCGCTCCACCCTGGGATTGAACCCGGGACCTTCTTGCTGTGAGGCAGCGATGCTACCCTATAACTATACTGCTCACAAAATTTGGGTATTTTTTAAAATAAAATAATACAAATTCCCCTAGTTTTTGTTAGCAGTGTAAATGGACTGAAATTTTGTTGCCCGATTCCATTTTGCAATTCCAATCAAATTTATTGGACAAGATGGGACAGCAGCTTCAGCAACCTATGAGTGCGCGGGATACACAGGCCCAGCTACAACATCTGTAAGCAAATGTGCCTCAGGATAGAGTACAGAACCTTGTATCCAGGCCAGAGGTGGCCTAACAGGGTAATTAGATCCTTCTTTCAATTGTACAGTTCAATTATTCCCCAATAAACGTATCCCTTCACTGTAATAGTATTACATTCATACATACAGTATGAAATCCCCTTGGATTCCATGAACTCACTCTCGGGGCGTTATTGTTTTATGACAACGAGCACAGAGCACAGAGTTTGGCTGCAAAAGTTCATAAAAGCTGCCTAGTCAGTGTGTGACCTTATCCATGAGGCATTTGTTTACATATTTTGGTTCAGTGTTAAGAATGCCATTGGGAACCAGGACTAAAATGTGTCATTTTCCGTTTTGGTTTGGACCAAGTGAAGTATAACGGCACCCTTGGTGTAAATTTGATTACACTTATTGCGTTGTGGTAGTATTTGAAAAAAAAAAATCCTGGTGTTTTCTGGTTTTAAACAGGGTCATTATTAATGGGGAGTAAATCTAGAATGGTTCCACTTTAGGGAATTGTGTGTTTTAACTAACATGAGAGCAAAACCACAGGCGATCTTACACTTTCTAAACCTACTGCAGACAATTAAAGTCTTAAATGCAGAGCGTCAGGTGTAAATTAAAACTGCGTCTGGTAGAACGAATATGTAGCAAATGCCTGAACCAAAAAAAAAAAGTCTGAATGCATTTTTGACATGATGGCACCATTAAAAGCATCAGAGCCCGAAGCGCAGCGAGCACATACTGGGTAAGTGCATGAAACAGCACTATAATGAGTGACGGACATCTAATGGATGGCGAGATCAAATGATAGTGTGCATTCTTGGAAGAACAAGGACAATAACAATGATCCGGATCGCCATTACCTGACTCATTCACACAGGAGAGAAGAGAGAGAGAAGAGAGGAAGGGTAGTGAGAGTGCAGCGATGCATCTTTAGAGTTGATTAGTGAGCACTTTGGAAGAGAAAATTACAGGCGCTGTGGAAGCGTCTGCTTTGAGAGATGGTGGGTCAATTAAAGTTGAATATAGGAGAATTCAGGCTGTTGCTAGGTAAAGTATGAACAGTAACTGCATAACTACAAATCCAGCCAATGAGCTTATAAAGGCTGGTCGACTTCGAAAATAGCTTTAAGACATCAGTAACATAATAGATTCCTAATAATCAGGAATCTAAACAAGAACACACTTATGCCCCTGTTATAGAGCTTAAATTTTTTTTTTGAGAAAGAGAGAATGAAAGGGGGGGGTAGTCGAGGTAGGTGCGGAATAAATGGCTCTTCAAACGGCGTTTGAGCCCGAGACTCAGCTGTTCAAACATTGAGGGGAAGATCATTCCACTACTTAGGAGACAAAACAGAGAAGAGTCTAGGTGAATGCATTCCTCGTCCCCTGAGGGAGGGGAGGACCAGTCGAGCAGTGCTAGAGGACCGGAGTGAGCGAGGTGCAGTGCGAGGTGTGATAAGTACAGCAAGGTAATAGGGTGCGGGCCCATTTTTAGCTTTGTAAGCAAGCATCAAAGTTTTAAATCTGATATGAGCAGCTACAGGGAGCCAGTGGAAAGATCGGAGCAGCGGTGTAGTGTGTGTAAAGTTTGGGGACACTGAACACATGTCTTGCAGCTGAAATCTGGATCAGCTGTAAAGATCAGATCATTCGTCTCAAAGCAGCTTTACAGTAATACAATTATCTAAAAGGCCAATTCCAAGTTGAGCAGTCCAGGGCGACAGTGGCAAGGAAAAACTCCCTAAAATGGTAGGAAGAAACCTTGGGAGGAACAAAGAATCAACAGGGGACCCGCCCTCCATGGGCGGCCTAGATGTTAATTAAATACATACAAAATGTATATTAAATTATAGGAAAATTAGTTTAAAATAAATAAATTTTAATAAAATTTAAATTAGTAGTAGAAAAAACAAATAATAATAATAATTCAAATTATAAAACAAAATTGATTTAATTGATTGAAAATAAGATTTACAATCTTATATGATCTTATATGACCAATCCCAAGTTGAGCAAGCCTAGGGCGACAGTGGAAAGGAAAAAGTCCCTGAAGGTGATAGGAAGAAACTCTGGGAGGAACCAAGACTCAACAAGGGACTCTGGGTGGCCCAGATGTTAATTGAATAATTACTTAAAAAGTATGTTAAAGTAATAGTGAAATTAAGTAAATGCTATTATTTAAATGAATAATAAAAATTTAAATTATTAATACAATCCAAAAGAAATGAGTGAAATGCATTTAAAAATGAGTCCCCAGCGGTAAGTTATGGGAGGCACATCATCTCCTAATAACTAAAAGATGGAGGGAGTGACTGTACTCTAGTGGGACCTGAGCATGGACTATGTTAGTACCAATGCCAGTAGAGGTTTATTTGAGTATAGTGCTCAGAGGTAACCTTGCTAAAAAAAGAGTTGCAGTTGTCCAGTCTAAAGATGACAAGGGACTGAAATAGAATTAGCACGGCAGAACAGGGCTTTCTGAGCAACAGCATGAACTTGCCACTGCCTACAGCCAATTAGGTTAGGTCTTTTAATGTACCAGCAGTGAACGTAACATCTTATTTGAGTATTTTTGCTGAAATTGTGGCCACAATTTTCTTTTTATGACTATTTAACGTACCACGTCCCAAAGCAAATGTTGTCTCAACAGAAGTTCTTCTGGATGTGGTAGAACGGGAGTTTTGCGGCATGAAAGTGCACCTGAAAAACCTTTAAGATGCAGGCAGAATCCAAAAGGGATGCCTCCACGCCGTGAGGAAGCAGGAATAAGGGAGGGAAAGCTCTCCCCTAAACTATAACAGAAATAGGTTCCAGCGATCCAAACGTTCACTAACTGATTTGCAAATCGATTTACATTGAGACAGAGGGTTATGAATATAAATACTAATTTAAAAAGATACCACTCGACTTGCCTAGGCAAGGCCCGAGCCAACAACGCCATTACCCACACATAGTGATTACAAGACTGCAATGCCGGCCTTAATCTTACACACACACACACACACACACACACTTGTACTCACTGATGTGTACAGATGGCCCTCTCCGTTCATGGCGATGTACAACCCTGTCTTCACGGACTGAATAGCAACAACTCGGAGACCCACAGGGATGAGGTTGAACAACGCTGGAAAGAAAGCAGTAAAGATAAAATCACTGGCAGAGCATTTAACACTTACGCACAGTTTAGTTTTACAATCCGACCACTTTAACGGCCAGTGTCTTAAAAAGATGAATATTTTCGAATAGAAAATAAAAATCTGCCTTTTAACGGCAAAGTCACTGTACAGCACTGGCCCGTACTGTACTGAACACTAATTAGACGTGACCCAGCTCTTTCGGTCGAGCGAGCTGATAGGCGGAGAACTTAGAGACTCGTGGTTTGAAAGTTAGGACGTTCGTTGTGTCCTTTTGTCTGTATGTTTTCTTCTGCAACGTGTGTATATATCGAGTGTATATGTTGTGAAAGGAGGCTTTGGTGCATGCTTAGCGGTAGATCGGTGTGGCGCGTCATGAACGTGTGAAGTATAAGAGTGAGCATGTACACTGCTCTCTTATTCACGCCTTTCACAGGTTTTCTGATTCTGCCACCTCGCCATCGTCGTCGTCTTTGGTGGATAGCTACTTTGGTCCCATGTACATTCATACACCATGCAGGAGATCCTATGGACTGTATATAAACACTAGGTGAGGGGTGGGTGCCACTTTTGTATTCTTGTTTAGGTTAGGTGTTGGCTTAGGTAGGTAAGGTTAGTTTGTTATGGGTTTTTTTTTCTTTGGCACCGTCTGTAATCCACCTTAGACCTAAGCTGGCAGGAGCTGTTTATTTGTGCGTGCACTGTATTGGTTCGTGTCCATTGCTGTTTTCTGTAGTGCTTATTATTCGTCAGGTAAATGTATTAACACGTACACCTTGAATTTAATTGCTTCAGTCCATCTTTTCTTTTTTGTTTACTTCCTATTTTAACCTCTAGAGCTACTTACAACTAGTAAAATAAAAGGGGAACGTAACAATATTTTACTTAGTTATCAATGTCCTATTTCAAGCGCTTATTTATGTACCATACTGTCGTCTAGTGCTGTAGTCAAGACCACTAGAGCCGAGCCCGATTTTGTTGTAAAATATAACAATTAATAATGTTGAATATGGACTAAAATTGTGATGATGATTATTATTATATTACAGTCTTAGTCAAACTATGGCAATGTAACTTATAGAATTTATAGAAGCAAGTCATGGTGATGATTCTGTTTCTGAATCTGATCTGAATCAGCACATAAATTCACCTGAATATAAACAACAACATCTACATTTACATTTATCCAGAGCGACTTACGACTCATACAATCTCACAATCCAAGAAACGGTGGGTTAAGGGACTTGCTTAAGGACCCAAATGTGGCAGCTTGGCAGAGGTGGGCGTTGAACCATGGACCATCAGAGTCCAGTACCTTAACCGCCAGGCTAGCGCATCCATTTTCATTATTAAATGTGAAAGCATTATAATAATACTTGCACATTTTGCAGACAAGGGTGAATTAAAGCGAGCGAGTTAAAATGCACACTTCTGATCATAACATCAAAGTATTCAATATAAATCGTGTTCACTGATTGGATCTTGAATGAGAAGAGCAGGAACTGATTTTTCCCTTTTAGCCGATCGGTGTGCAGATTTGATTTTTGATTTATTCTGTTTGAATGGATTGTTTATAATCAGTAATGGCAGAATAATATGCGTTCAGTTTAGAGTTAATGTTACCTCAGCCAGCCAGACGACAATTTCCAAATCTGGCTTACCCTGAAGCTAAGACCATAAAGAGTCCAAATGAGGTCAACACTGCACTTAACTCGAATGCTAACGCTATTTAGAATAGTTCAGGCTTTCAGATGCGGTGGTATTAGATGGTAGCGTTCCACTCGTTGTTTTCAGCATGTACCCTGATGCATTTTTGTATCGTTTACACACAGTTTTCATATGTAAATACCCTTAATTTTTACATATTGGCTCCATGACGTAACGCTCACAGCATTGTCTGTAGGTAAGTGTCACAAAAGTATTACAGAATGTCACACGAAGCGGGTTTGTGGCCGGGTACTGTACTGTACAAAGCACGGTACTGTACTAAATGTGTTCATAGTGTTTTAATACTTTTGTCTCGAATCAAAACGATGCGCAAATGGTTTAAACTGCAGCACTTACGGTAGCTTGACGGTATCTTGCTATGGTAGGGTAGCCCAAAAGACTACGTGAACTACGTGGTAATGTCCGATCATTTCTGCCAATTTCCTGTTTCACAGAACGTAATGTGGTCATTCAGTGGCCCCCAGCTGTGTTTAAATGCTTATAGGAATGGGGTGGCTCTGTTGTTCTGGCTCTGGACTAAACCAAAAGCTGCCTCTGTTGCCACTTTAACCACCGACTGCTCAGCTCAATTGGCATCTTGCTCTGGTTAAGGGCTTTATCTAAACGCTGTACATCTAATGTAGGGTACAACAGCTATTATCACTTGTCACATTTGTGTGCCCTACCACTCACGATGCGTGCGCACAGCCCCCCTGCAGATGTACTCGCCTGTAATGCTGCCTCAGTGGCGTTGTAGTGGAGGCGGCAGTAATTGGAGGCACCGGTAGCGCATGGCAGCTTTAATGGCTCTTTCCTTGTTGAAGCCTGCTCTCTGGGTTTGTTAGGTAACACTTATTGTCTGTCCTGCTGAGGAACGGCCACATTGCCAGTGACAGGGAGCAGTTCTATACGGCTTATTCAAACCTACAGAAGAACGAACGCTTGTGAATAATTGCTGTCGGGTCCCAGTGCGCCCTGCTGTGGGGGGGCGAACCCAGCCTCGGGCGGCGTGCTGCTGCTGCTGCTGCTGCTGCTGCTCAGGCTGTATGTAAGTGGCCCAGTTGGGAGTGCTGTAAGAACTGTAATGCTCCAGTGTGAAGTGTAATTGCTGGATGTGAAACATGCAGGTGCTTTAGCGCTTCTGCACGACGGTCTGTTTCTCTGAGGTTTGCTGTGCTTTGTGTGTTTCGAAGGGACAAACTAAAGGGGCGTGTGAACTAGTTTGAAGGGCAGAGTGATCCATGAGATCTGATTTTCTAAATCCACATAGGATATGCAATAATACAACAGCGAGTGTATACATTTTGATGACCATAAGACAAGCAGAGTGCACATTACTTAAATCCCTGTGTACGGAATGGTGAATCCTGTATCGTCAGTCAGTTTTAGCTGAATTGAGTTGTGCGGCACGAGTACCGAGACAATTTTTTCTGGTCAAAATGTGCAAAGGATTCAGTTTGACGTTCGAGGTGGCAGAGCACCGAGGTACCGCTGTGGCATCCTCTCTTAATACGTTCCTCAGCACCAGTGGGGAAAAGCGATCACGTAAAAAAAAAAACACATTTTAATGATATCCAAATGATAAACAAATGGAAATAAAATGTTCAGAACGTCTCGATATGACAGAGGCATCGCACAATCAACCCGCAGCCCTGTTAAACATTTTGGCAAAATAAAAAAGCTTTTAGTCGTTTAAGCCTCTCTAACATCTCACAACATAGAGCTAGATGCTAAAAAAATGCGATCGTTTGGAGATGATTAGTGGCACCTGCTACTTTCTCAATTTGCATGACCTTCTTTCACGATGTTGCAATTTTAAAGTTGAAAAACTGACGTCCGTTCTTAACTAAACTAAGGCGTGGTCACGACTTATTAAGGTGTGGAAACAAGATAAAATAGTAATAAGATAATTGTGTTCCCCCAACTTAATTATTTCATTACCCCCCTGAATAATTTGTTTCCGTGCATTAAGATCTCGTTCTCACGCCTTAATAGGTCATGACGGCGCCACATTTGTACTAAGAAGACACGCCGCCAACAGCACTGTTACTATTTGTCTTTTGCTGCAACAACAAAGTCAATAAATGAACATATAATGTGAACATTGTATGTTCTTGCATTTTCCAGTTAGTGTTGCAGGGGTTCAGAGTCCATCCACAGAGAACATAAGCGTGCCCTGGCATGGCATCGGCCACTGTTCCAGTGCTGGGGTCCCTTGTCCTGGACAGTAGGCACCACTGAGACTTGAATCTCTGCCGTGTTTAGCTTGTAAATTGCCATTAATTGTATTTATTTTGTTTTGTTCATTCATTATTCACTTTATCCCCAATTTCCCCAAGTCATCCATCGCATTTCCATCCATCCATTTCACACGTAATTAAGCTCCATCTAATGAATTTAGAATAAGAATGCATACTTATTTTGAATGGCCATCCATAATTGTCAATAATGTTTATTTAAAGCAATGTCACAACAATAACAATCCATATTTATTTAGAAATGTGATGAACTTCCATGCGAAAAAGCACAGATCAGGAGTCACACAATAAATGATTTAACACAGCGTCCAAGCCAATATGATATGTCTTTAATATCATGAGGTTTTTTTCATTTGTATCATTTTACTTCCAATGCCTTCATATCGTGGCAGAGCAAAACTTTGGGGATTACATCACAACAACATAAAAGCTCTCAGCCTTATGCTATTAATTAATGGCTTTATGTTGTCTTGTAATCTCAATATAGCACTAAATGATCACACTGTACCTTTACAGGAATGTTTAGATGCAAAAAAAACCCCCAGATGCAATTGCATTTCTTGAACACCAGAAGGAGCAATCGTGTGTCATATTCCCATATCCTTATCTTGAACGAATTGAAGCCTTTGCTGTTTTTATTATCTTCCTGTCATTTAGGTATTTCAGCATTATTTTATTTGCTGACCAATTTTTGACTTAAACTCTTTTTTAGTAAGTAAGTAAGTTTAAATTTTTTTTATTTGACATCTTTAGATCTAGTCTTCAGAAATCAATTTTTATTCGGTTATTTAAGACATATATGATCATTTTATTTACAGTTTTAAACTTTTTCTAAAGAAATGCAATTTTTCTGCATTGTTTAGACATCAGAAACAAAAACGTAGCATCTTTTATTGAATGTCTTTCAACAAAACAGAATTTAATTCAATATAAAAGGTCATGAATATAATATAAAAGAATATAAATGAACCATGAACTCTGTATGGGAAATTGAATCGAACTATGAGATACAACATATTTAAAAAAAAAAAAAACTTACAAGAATTGCTGCTGTCATCCTTGGTCCCATCAAGAGTTCCATCTTGGTTCATTTGCAGGTAGTATCCCTGCCTGCAATATAACCTGGTCACTATACCCTTTAGCTGGGGATCTAGAAAAAGAGAGAGAGAGCGAGAGAGAGAGAGAGACAGAGAGAGAGAGAGAGAGAGAGAGAGAGAGACAGAGAGAGAGAGAGAGAGAGAGAGAGAG
>JAUZST010008248.1:0-12500 GCA_034779995.1 Parotocinclus haroldoi
AAGAATTGAGCTGCATTTACAAGACAAGTACTACAATAATTAATAATACAATAACACACACGCACACAGGTACGTACCAGTTTCCAGAGCCGATAATGCAGACCTTTTTAGGTGCCATTCTTTAACAGAGGAGTTTGAGGTCGTCCTGCCGGAGCTGCCTTAACGCTGAATGTGACCCGCAAGAACCAGAGGCGCTGCACAGCGTATTTATACACACACACACTGGGTTGCCAGATTGCACCGGGTTGTTTCCGATACATTTAGGGTCCACAACATACATTGAAACCTGGCAACCTCCAAAAGGACCATCATAACTTACAGTAGGCTGCCAGATTGGGAAATCTTACACCATTACATTACTGATTCTACTTGTGTCGTTGTGATAGAGTGCTCACAAAAATTAGGGGACATTTCCAGATGAATATAAACCAATGAAAAAATAAGCATTTGAGTTTATTTAAAAATCACAAGATGATCAGAAAGGTAAATGAAAAATCAAAGAAAGTTGTCTGATCACGCAAGCGATGCAAACTCAGTTATGGTGATTGAGTAGTAAGTGACATATTCATGGGGTGAACAAAAGCATGTTAAACTGGACAACAGTGCTCCCCCCCTTTTGACTGTTCATTAGGGTGTATGGTCACCCAAGAGTGTCAAAACACACTGCAAGGGATGGGACATGGACAGGATCAGATTATCCAGCAGCTCTTGTGGAATCCTCTTCATATTCATTTTTTAAACATCTCATTTTTGTGAGCATTATTATTTCCCTAATATATTTTGCTCACAATTAGGAAATACATTCAAAATAAAATACCCTCTAATTTTGTGAGTAGAGTTTTAATCAGATCTATATCCCTTAGCAATTTGTACAGTTTTCAACTTATACCATCTTCTATTATCTAAGCCCCAAACCCAAACTGAACAAACCTTATCAGTGACTGAAACATTCACCAAACTAAGCAAATTGGCATGATTTAGTCAAGTACAGAGTCAATCTTGTGTCCTCAGCAGGATTGGGAAGATGGAGGAAGTTCCTGACCTCTGATTTGAGTAACTATGAGGGTTGGAACGGTTATAATATTAATTTGATTTATTATATAATATATTTTACACACGTACTATATATTTTTTTTATCTACCATTTTATAATACTGAATTCTCTTTCCTTTTAGACTATACATTTTTATATTTAGCTTTTGTTTATTTAAACCATTACTCTATGAAGTTATTAATTGGGCAACATTTTAATTCTTACAGAAAACATTTAGAAAGTCTGGCCCCTTCCTTTTGAGAGTTTTTCCTTTCCACTGTCTCCTCAGGCTTACTCGGAGTGACATCCTATCCGTGCCCCGTCTTATCCGGGGACAGAGGGCATAAGTGCTACAACCCAGAGGAAAAAAAGGGAAAAAAAAAAAACAAGCCATGGAAGTTTTCCAAATCTGACTCTGCATATAGTACTGTGCATCGGGCCACCATTAGATTTGTTGTTTTAGCAATGGTATATAGGACATGTTGATGCTTGAACACAAATTTCAAAATTTGATTCATAACTGCATAATATTATTCACTGATCTTCATTCCAATCGTTTTAAGCTTTAGTACATCTAAGCTTTTTTCACCCTGAGATCATCATTGCTGATCAGGCTCCTTCAGACTGTAGCTGGCTCAACATGACATCCTGAAGAAGCTGCCAGATTCTGCTATTGCTCAAGTGTATGGGGAGATCACTAAAGAGTCAAGTTCTGTTTATTTCTATAGCGCTTTTTACAATGGAGCGTTGTCTCAGAGCAGATTTACAACATATCTTAAAAGGCCAATCTCAAATTGAGCAAACCTAGGGTGACAGGGACACGGAAAAACTCCCTAAAAGTTGTAAGGAAAACACCTTGGGAGGACCAAGACTCAAAAAGGGATCCATGGTCCTTGCGTGGCCTAGATGTTAACTCAAATAGTTGACATTAATAGTTAAATTACATAAAATAATAACAGTTAAAATAATTTAAGTGATATGTATAATCGGCAAATATTTTGCCCAACGCAGAGTCACTCTAGGAGACACCTGGTGTTCCCAGGCAGTCTCCCATCCAGGTACTGACCAGGCCTGAGATCTGACCGTTTTAGGTGTGCTCAGAGCGGTGTGGCTGCAAGCCATTAGACTCTCCACTGTAGTCAATAGAAGTCGTTTCAGTTTTTCAATACTGCATACACATTTCCTGTACTTTGTGGTTGTATTCTAATAAAGAAACTGAGAAAAGTACATATAGTCATCATGGCATTGCAAAAACAATTACATATGTAATCTAACGGTGACCGAAGAATTTTGCCCAGTACTGTTTTATGACATGATACAAAAGAAGCCCATACGTTAATATAAGGTGAGCTTTATTATAAGGGTGGCAAAATAAAACAAGTTTGGTCCATTAAAGGAAAAATAGCACATCGCTCAAAAGATTTTTTTGGGAGGGAAATTTTTTTTTTGCACACAATGCTGACCATTTAAACTCCCAAGTATGTGACTTTCTTCAGCTAAAGAATTGGTCAAACCTTGATTACAAATCGTTAGTGGCTCCAGTCATAGCGCTTAGTGTGTGTCCTTCATAGAGGGAGTGTGTGTCGGTGGAGAAAAGAGGCGAGCGTTGAGTCGTGAAATCTTTAATGCCTAGTTACGCTTTGTAGAGCTGAGGTACTAATCTACTTAATACTGATCTAAATCTAACTAATCTTACAGTATAATTAGTTTGATAAAAAAAATATCCAAGACAATTAGCTAGTATATGCAAAAAATTAAAAAAAAAAACCCACAATGGCCCCACAACCTTCACATCAAACACCTTGGTATAAGATAATAACAAGGTAATGTCAGTTCAGAGGAATTCAGGTTTAAACTCACGCCATTCGTGTGATACTAAAACAGGACCATTCTTTAAACCTAATGTAGGGTGCAGGACCTAGCATCTGAATGAATCACTGGTTTGCGTCACCAGTTTTGTCGGAACATAATAAGGAAGGACGATACGCAAGAAATAACCACGCAAGAATCTCTGATCTCTAAAATGTACTGTGTGTAGAGTTGGAGACGACTGATGTTAAGCTACAGGACTACGTTGAGTCTCAACCTCTGGCTGCAAAGACAGTAATGTCGAAACTGTATAGCAGATAACCAATAACAAATAAAGGCCTTTGTGTTTTTGTAGGAATATGACCCCTTTCGTCCTCCATAACAGGCGTCTTTACAAGTCCATTTGCAGTAGAACCCAACAATAATCAAAAATCACGCCATATTCAGAATTAGCTGTGACCTGCGAGTGCCACTACACAATACAAAACACAAACACAAAACACCACCAACCACCTGCTTGGACAGCAGGCTGAACTGTCCCACCGATGGTCAATAAAAATGAAGAGCAGTTTTTCAGGAATATGAACCTTTTTGTTTGCCACAACGGCTGTCCAACCTACAGTAAAACCCATAATTTTATTATACATATATATATATACTATGATCAAGGAAGAGAAAAAGCAAACAAGAAAAGGAAAGAAACCCAACAACCACCACCAACTGCTTGGACAGTTCCATCTGAATCGTCTAGAAAACAGTCAACAAAAAGGGCATCGTTTTTCTTCTACTTCTCAGGAATATGACCCTTTTCGCTCTCCAGAAAAGCTTGACCTACAGTAAAAACTCAAAATTGTATTATATGTATAATCGATGCTATGCTCAGGGGAGACAGAGACAGTCAGAAGCTTCTTGATGTCTGACGGATTTCGGCCAAACTGGTAGCTACAGCCTAACAGGGAATGCTAAACTGGGAGACAAAGGGTTTAGGGTTCATACTTCAGCTAGATTTTTAACAGCAGGCCTGTATTGTGATTGGACAGCTTATTCTTCCAAACAAATCGCTAAATGTATAACATACAGACAATTTTCTCCATTTATGGAAGGGTGTGTACAAAACTCCGCCCATGCTGTCCAGTGCCATGTAGAAGTGTAGTGACATTTTTGCCGTATCGTCCTCGCTTGTTTGTACTTGCACCTAGTCGAAATATCAATAAACCTACTTCCTTTATAGCTACAAGGTTGCAAGATCTTATCCTTCTTCAATGTTTGGGATTAGATCTGGACGTTTAGGAGCCATTTTGACCCAAACATCGATAGGTTATGAGGACATAAAGCAGAAGAGACTACGAGGGTCAGCTTTCCTGTTCAGCCTGATGCTCATCTTACCACCAGGAAAGAAACGTAGCTTAGTGTCATTGATTAGGAACCAAAGACGAGATGAGTCCAACTCCACTACCCTCAAAGCCTCTTCTGATCTCCTCGTCCATTTCTGCTTATGTGTTCCTGATGCCCAGGGCCTGCTCCAGCTCCTGCCTCCTCTGCTGGACCTGAAAATAAAATAAAATGTGCTAAAAACCCTTAAATACATGGGTAGGAATTATGGTTTAGGTCAAGCCATTCAAATAAGCGAGACTGGTGAGAGGTGGCTTGGGAGTGTGCATTACTGGAATGATATTCAAAAGTATAAAAACCTTTTCAGGCTAATTGGCAAGTGATGACATGGATGGGGCCGTTATGATCAATTTATTCACAATAGCATTTCAGAGATATTGAGAGCTGTATACTGTCTTATATGCAATTTATTAAGCTTGCGTGATAATATAACAGTAGAGAGATTAAACAAGTCATGGAATATTTAGAATATTCATTTACAATATAGAAAATGGCTTGAATTTAGTGCTGTCAAAATGAACAGTGGCGATTAAAAAT
Organism: Parotocinclus haroldoi; assembly: GCA_034779995.1. Lineage (NCBI taxonomy): Eukaryota > Metazoa > Chordata > Actinopteri > Siluriformes > Loricariidae > Parotocinclus > Parotocinclus haroldoi. The sequence goes on from JAUZST010008248.1 coordinate 4,772, forward strand.
ATTTAACACGATAAAATAACGCAGTTAAGGCAGGGTAACTATGACGTGGGATGCCGCCGCCAAACAAGGTTCGCTAAACGTGGATAAGGACAAGGCTGGAGTTCTAGCGGGGAAGTTTCACTTTAAAAAGATGCCTGATGGTTCTTTGGACAAAACTAAAGTAAGCGGAATTTCATAACCACAGAAGTCATTCGTCTTTGACGCATCACCTCAACGCAAGACACCCTACCGCAACAACCTCTCCAGGAAGGAACGAGTCGGTATATAGTATGGCATGAAACTGAATCTGAACTTGAGATTTTTTTTTTTTTTTTAATTTCTCAGCTAAGTCAGATTTTTTGCGATTAATTAGTTTTAAAAATTTTACCGAATGACAGCCCTACTTGAATTACATTCAATACAAGCCTCCCATCCACCAATAAACTGGTGCAAAAAGAAACACAAACTAAATAAATATAAAGTTCTGGTTTCACGTGTCAAAACGGTCACATCTGTAATTACATTTAATTTAATGCTATTCAAGGTCAAAAGCCGCTCTGGTGGTTGTTTAAATTGTTAAATCCAGCGCACGAAACGGAAATTTGAGGAGTCGCATTGTGAACGCACCATAGCCATTATTAATCCCACCATATCCCGGAAAATTATATCATATCATATATCATAATATCATATAAAATCATACCACTCAGCTCTGGTCTGAACCAAGTCACAATAAGGAAAAAAAAACCCAACACCAATCAACACCAGAGAACCAAGTTACAAAAAGAAAGCTTACCTTGGAGTAAAAGTAGCGACACACTGCCTCCTGAGCCCATGGCTGGAAATAAAACTCAGCTCTTCTTTCTTCTTCTGGGTTGCCTACCACATCAGTCATCGTCTGCATGAGACACGAGAACGCAAGGCCATGAGTGATTAACTAAAAGAAATCTTTGATTCACTGCCTTACAAGCTGTCTATATACAATAAACACAATACAAGAGTCTAGGTGGTTTACACCAGTTCCTTTCCACCCAATACCATCAACTGGGGGGGGGGGTGGGGGTGGAGAAGAAGAGAGACCAAAAAAAAAAAAAAAACTTGTGATGACCCATTTTGTTTATGGATAGTACATAGTCTCAGGTCACCATTAGATTTGTTGTTTTAGAAATTATATAACGCCCATACAGAACATTGTCAATGAATTGTGAGTACAAGAAGCTGTTTTTCTGAATTATATAATAATTATATTACACTTATTGTACAATAAGTAATATAATCAAATAATAATGATCTATATCATTGCCAAAGGGGTAAACGTTGTAGTTCTTTAGCACAGTACTTAAGCTGTGTTAGTTGTACTTTCATGCCTTCTGGGCTTTACTGCTCCAGCCACGTCCTAGCATTGTGGCTACAGCTCTCAACCTTCCGATGCTGTAGGACTGAGTACAAATCTCAGACTAGGAAATTATTTACTAAACTGAATGGCTGCTCAGCTTTTTTGTGGATCAACAGCCACGGGTCCCTTTCATGCCCCCCAACGTCATTATGAGTCCAGTCAGCCTGCGACTGGCAAAGCACCAAGGAACGGCTGAGCAAAGTCATGAGACAAAAATCCATCAGCACACCCTGACTGAGCGGAGGGAGGAGCCTAGAGCTTCCATTCAAATGTAAGTGCTACTTTACACAAAGTGTCACCTTGAGGTCCCTGCACTGGGACTGCAGCCAATCATTGATGAAGCCTTGAGGATCACGGGCGAAGCTAAGCATGAACTCCCTCTGCGTCTTCAGCTGGTTGATGGTCTCAATGGTTTCGTGAATCTAAAGGCGTAGTCGACATGGGAAAAGGTTAGAAACTTCAAGTGAAAGCCTAGTATTTTAGCTTACCCATTTTGGAGGGTCATTCATATGTGCTCATCCATCACAGGGTTGCATAACCAAGCCAGGATTTAAACCTAGGGCTTGGTTTCAAGCAGCAGGCACTTACTGAGCCACCGAAGCTGCATTTCCACCTGAAGCACTGGCTGTTTAAAACAGTTTAAAAGCAACAACTGGCAAGTAAACAATCAAACTGTGAGACGAAGCAGAGTCGAAACCGGGTCAAAGGGAACACAAGCAGATTGTAAAGGGAAGGCTCAAAGGGAATGCAAACAATAAAAGTAAACATCACTATAAAAAGCGCAGGCTTCCATTGTCTTAAACAAGACTAAACTGTAGTTTACTAAGAGGAAACTGTAATTCTTCCAGATAAGGAACAGTATCAATAATTATCAAAAACAACAGACTTTAGACTTTGATCCGGACCAATAACGGTTTCCCTTTTATCTCCACATCAGTAAAATTCGTGTTAGCGTAACCTTAGAGACCTGTGACCCAAAGTACAAAGTGGATAACGATCTTAAAATACCAGCAAGCGTGAGGCCATGACCCTGTGCACCCACTCTGCTGCTTCAGACCCTTAAAAGGTTTCGGTCTGCCTGAGAAATGTCGTGCACTGATGTCATTTTTGGGATGGCGAGGGTGTGGAGGTTAACGTATAATGATCAAGAGAAAGCACTACCATTATGGGGAATATTAGGAAGTTCCTAAATCCTCAGTTGAGCTTTTGTGCCTTCAAATAAACAATTTGGGACTGTGGTGGTCTAGTATTTAATGTACTGGAGAAGACAAGAGGATTCATATCCAACCCGCCACAACTGCTTTGAAGCCGTTATGGATGAGAGCATCTACTAAGTAACTGATAGCAAATTTCAAAAATGTATAGATGCATTATATAAAACATATTGGTTGTGTAAAGGGGTGGGCTGGGGTGTAACTACTATATGTATTTCAACATGGATTACAATACAAGCATAACACTACAAGGACTACCAGCTGGATGATAAGCAACAATATCATCATCACAATTATAATGGGCATTTAGACCATTGCAACGAAGTACGGCAAGCGAAATAAATAAGACTTCTCAAACAAACAGGGACAACTTAGACTTCGAAAACCTATTAAACTAATTTTAACTTCTACAAAATGTCACTTTGAAAAGTAAACATAACCACCACGCTCTACATATCCAAAACTAAACTCCGAATAATTGGAGATGCTCCGATTGCAGATTCGCTTCAAATACTAATTAGCTGACAACTGATCCCTGGGTATGGGCTACAACTGATCTCAGCACTTCCTGACATCCTTAAAATGCATTCTGTAAATTCTTGCATAGTACAAACAACAAGGTCAAGGCAGAGTCATTTTTCTTCCCTTTTTTAAACAGAGCATTGGATCAAAATATCTTTAGAATTTTAAATTATCTTCGCATATCTGGGGCCAATCCCAAACTGAGCAAGCCTAGGGTGAGGGTGGAAAGGGGAAAAACTCCCTAAATGTTATAAGTGTAAGAAAAAGTAATGCATCTAGTCATACATAAATAGAAATAATTAATATACTTTGTTTAGTGACATTGTTCAGAATTGCAGATGTGTGTTGTTAGGCAAAATAAGTAGTGCTGCTAATCTTAAGTGAGGTTTAAAGTCGAGCTGCTTTCCTCCCCTTCAAAGGCAGCCAATCATAACCATGCCTGTCCAACCGGGTCAGAAGGTACCACTGGGACTCCACATTTTGCATTAGTTTGCATTAGTCCGCTGCAGCACTAGAATGTCTGCACTTCTTGTAAGATCTAATTTTATACTAATAATAATGTGAAGACATGGAGATGGTCAGCTAGTGCATTGAGTGGCTTTAAGCGGCTTTTTATGGAAACGAGCAAGGTGTTCAGAACAATTGGCAGTAAAACAAACAGCTGCACATCCACCCAAAATGTTCAGAGAGAATAAACATAAATAAAGGGCTCTGCAACAGCAATGAAAATCGGTGACCTGTGCTTAACACGGACACAAAATGCGGGGATGTTCCATAAACACGCTGACTTGGCAGAAAGAAAGTGTGTTGATACAACAGTTAAGGACTTGTGAGGGAGAGGGTGGAAGGGGAAGAAACCAAGTCAAAGGTGAGAAGAGAGTAGTGTAAAAGTTACTGGGTCATTGAGCACGCAGCATTAAAGATTAAACAGAAAAAAATAAGATCTACAGTCTATAGTCTATTGATAGGTCAATAGGCGTCTCTAGTGAGTCACAGCACGGGTGTGTGCCCTACAAAAAACTTACACAATGTACGATTGGCCCTGGGCCTCCAAAGACCCTTCCTTTTAATTAAGATTAATTTAATTATTTCCCGTTTGTCCCTAGTCTCGCAGCTCCAGGGAAAAACAGGTTACAGGTCTTTGCTGACGTACCTTGTTATCCAAGCCTGCAATCTCCTGCTGGCTGGCAGTGGACAGCAGGAACGAGTTCATCTGGGTCTTCAGAGTATCGTCCACCTCAACGTCAATATCGTAGCAGGCCGTTTTCTTCTGGTCGTTAGGGTCCACACTGATGAAAGGTCCAGCGGGTGCAGATATACAGAATCAAAGATTTTCAGCTAAACCACTTTGAACGCTTGGGGCTTCTCAAAAACAAACAAAAAAAACCATAAATAAAGCAGAGCTGTACCTTATGACGTGGTTTATGATGATTGGTTCGGGAGGCATGAGCAGGGCGTGCAGCCGCTGTGGGATCTCAGAGAACTTCATCCTATGGGTCTCAAAGATCTAGAAGGAAGCAGAAGGTATGTCAGAAGATCTTTTATGCAGATCTAGCTCTACCTGAGCTTGTATCGGTGTTGTAAAGGTAGGCCTCTGCTGGGTTAGCAATTAAGGTACTAGACTTTGGATCAGAATGTTCGGGGTCACCTCTGCCAAGCTGGTCCTTAAACCTTAAACAAGTCCTTAAACAAGGCTGTTAAGCCAAGATTGCTTGGAACTGTACAAGTTGGAATGGGCTCTGGGTTAGCGTGTCTGCTAAATGCTGTAACCCTAAAGTGGAACCTCGAAATTTGAACTTCGTTTTTACACATATATTCTTATTTAATGATTAAAAGCACAAATAAAGCAAATGAAATCAATAAAATGATAATCAATAAATACATGCAATAACTGAAATGTAAAAACATTAAACAAGTAATAATATTAATAAAGTGAAACTTTACAGTCACTGAGGTGAACGCAGCTTCAGTAAGTTTTATCCCTGGGTTAAAACTCGCAGACTTTTTTTTTTAAATGGCGATTGGCATACCGAGTGGGTGCATTACCAAAGGTGATTGGACCAAGTTACGTGCATCATCTTTGGGGGGAAAAAAGCCCCATGTGTGTTCCATTTAGGTAGCTCATGTTCTAAGTCCGAATTTGCAGGCAAAGAAAATTGAAACGGACCATTAGATGCGTTTAAATTCGGAGGTTCCACTGTAAATGTTTTTTACACCATGTCAGCTCTTTGGCTACTTCCATGGCAGAAGAGGTTATGTAAAAACAAAACCAGATTGTGTGCAATATGCCATTTCAAGTTTTGCACCATTAATGCACTTGTTAATTGCTATTTTTGTCCAGTGACAATTAGGAATTCAAGAATTGCTTCAGCTGCAAATTCACTCACTGTAGTCTGCTGCCTCCACATAGCCAGCTTATATAGTGTACGATCGTAACAGTGGGTTTCCATGGTTCACATAATAAAGTTTTTATCGTTTACTAAGAATGAGTGTGTTCTCCTACATGGAATATATAGAGAATGGCCTTTGATCCCAACGGTTTACATTCATTTGTGCCACCCCCCACACAGCCACCCCACGCTGCATGAAACCAAATACCACATAAAAACACAACATTTCTTGTCTTATTCTTGTCAGGCGCATACAAATTGCACAATAAACCCAGGACGGGCAAACTTACAAAATCATGGATAAATTTTTTAAAAAATGCGAACACAAATGGACACAAAAACGTGACTTTGCTTAATCTTGAGAGTTTCACAGAATCTAGAGCCTACTGTGTAACTCCCAGACGAGCACGTACAAAATGTGTGAGATTTAATACTAGTTCAGTCTTCTGTTAATACAGGCTACAGTCATCACAGATAAACCACTTTACCTGTTGGAGGTATTTATCACAGTTAATGAACTCTCGCTCGTGGGGGTCCTGCAGTTTGTGCGTCTTCACGTACTGCCACAAAGCTTGGATGATCACGGGCCTGGTTTGGGTGTGGATGCCAAGCATACGGGCCAGTCTGGGGTCCAGCTTAAACTGGGGAGGCTGAGAAAACACCAGAACCATCAGTCCATCGCTAGATACTTGTTACAGCATTTGCATTTAGAATGCATTATAATGCCTCTTGCACCGGGGATGGTTTACCTGGTAGTCGAGCATGAGCAGGACAGTACAGCGCACACCTACATCTCCAGGCCTTTTCACCTGGAAGCCATCGGTCTCCTGAGTAGTGGGGGTTCTGTGCCACTGCACGACGAAAAACGAGCGTTATAATGCAGAGACATTCAAGTGACGAGGTTGAAGGGTGCTCAGTCAAAATGGTGTTTTACCTCTACCAAGTGATTGTCAGGCCCGTACAGGTCTTTATCCAGTTCAATCACTAGAGACTTGAAGAAAGAAGAAAATTTCCTCTTCTGCTTGGTGGCTTCATATTTAGACACAGCAGTCTGAAAAAAAAAACCCACAATCTGACTGGCTGAGTGACATTCTAGCCTTGCCATTAATGCACAATAATGCCAAGGTAGGGCAGGGATGGGCGGTTTAACACTCAGACAGCTCGCTGGCCATATTTCTGGTAAGAGTGATTAAACGGTAGTTTACTCTTGGACGGATGGGGTTGGGTAATCGGATATGCACTTTCAGTTCAGTTATTTTAAGAAATTTGAGTAGCTCCTTGTTGTATTAAAAAGGATTTGGAAGCGCTGGAAGAGTGAAACAAAGTCACTACGTTAAATCCAACATCCCAAGCTCTTAAAAGGATAGACAAAAATAAAATGATTACTACAAACAACAAAGATTAAATAAACCAGCTTAAATCACTCAATGTCATTTGCTGGTGCCCATTCTTCTCACGGGTATGAAGTTCAGTTCTTAACCCAGTGAAGTTGCGGATGCATAGAATTCTCCCTTTACATTTCTCACTGATAGTACTGTATTAACATTAAGAGCTTCAGCTTCCGTTTCAGCAGCAGGGTTACCATAGAATTATTTCACCTAGCATAAAGTTGATGAATGAATCATTTTACTGTCCGCTTTATCTTAAAATCCAACAACACACACCGACAATGGAACTGTTGCATAACCACATTAATGCAGAACATCCATCTAAAGGTTCTAGTTAGTGGTGTTTCCGATCGCCGGCCACCGGTCCTTATCGGCCGATTTCCGTGACAAAGCATGTGATGGGCGTATGGAGGCTAATGCCTGTCAGAGTAATGCCTGTCAGAGTAATGCCTGTCAGAGTAATGCCTGTCAGAGTAATGCCTGTCAGAGTAATGCCAATCAACCGTACTTTGCAGCGCACAGAGGCCTTGTGTGCAGTGTTGTGTCCCTGTCCCTTTCCTTTACACCACATGGCGGCAAATCATAAACGTCTGCCATGTGGAACTTTTACACGGTCTGTAAAAGTGATGTAAAGTTTGCATCCTGCACCAAAAATAAATACCTTGCAGGGAAAGCGCACTTAAATGCTTCAGCACAACTGACTCAATACGTCATTTAAACAACAAACACATGGCGGAGTCTGGCGAGTTTACGGCTCACTGGAGGGAATTAAAAAGACGGCACCCAGAGCAGCAACAGTCATAATAACAGAATGACTTCGGGTTAAAAGACCAGCCTTTT
>JAUZST010008249.1:0-13661 GCA_034779995.1 Parotocinclus haroldoi
TAGTAGTAGAAAAAACAAATAATAATAATAATTCAAATTATAAAACAAAATTGATTATGTGATGAGTCATTAGAGGGCGGTCCTTGAAGGCACATCGTTTCCTACTGTCCAACTGATGGAGGGAGTTCCTGCACTCTGGTGGGACCTGCCTCCGATGTTGGAGATTATATATAATGCTAAGTGTAGCATGATTAATAAACAACAGTATTTATTTTTAGATAATATCAGGTTTGTTCAATATTTAAGAAGTTCTCGGAAGACTCTAGGTGTCCAGGATACTGCAGCTGGTGGATCAGCATCAGCATTTCACACCAGCATCACGTCTGGCAGCAGAAGTACATCCATGACAAGTCAGAGGGTGAGAGAATAGATGTTTACAAAATGTTTAACTGGAACACTAAAACTGGAACACTAAAAATAACAGCATGAAAAATAACATAAAAATAATAGCATGGCACAGTGACATCAAACCACCTGTATCATTATGTTTAAGTAGGTGTTACATATGACTATCCGGCCCCAGGGTTCACCTGTAGAATTGGTGTCACGCTCCCAGAAGACATTGTGTCTTTGCTCCAAGGCCTAGTTCTGACACTTGTGTTTTCACTGTAGGGGCTTTTGATGGTGGACAGTGGTATGCATAATAAGCACGTTATGATATGCAACTAGGTAGCCTATACTTATCACTATACATATTCCATCCATATTCAGCATTTAAAGATTTATATATTATATTCAAACATTGTCCCAAATGCTTAGAAGAGCTACTTTAGTACATTTAGTAGTAAACAGGATAAGCATGATAGTTCTTGTGAAAATTCCAGTACAGAATATATGAGTATGTGGCATGTACAAATGAGTAACTTCAAATTAAACTGGTAGATATATTGTGTATTAGTAAATTGATTTGAATACTTGATTTTTTTTACTGATTCTGCAAAATAAGGAAACTTGGCCACAGGTGGAGTCACCACGACTGGGGCTTGAACTAGGGTCATGCTGGCATCGCTTGTGCAATAATAAGCAAGGGAAGAACAAAAACACTTAATAATGAGTAAATACAATGATGCTGGGAGAGAATTAACTTTTTCCAAAAAACAGGATCACTGAGACTTCACCTGGAGCCGGGAATGAGAAAGTAAAAAATATTGAGATGCCCCGCCCCCCAACGAGAGCTTGCAAAGTGAGAAAGAAAACCCTTGTTTAAAATGATAGCAGGCTCTTCCCCTCAAAAGAAAACAAGAACTTGCTCCAAAGTAACCAGGAGAGCCAAGACCTTAGCCTAAAATAAATAAAAACAAAAAAATGTCTGTTTCCCCTTGCATATACAGTATCTCTAAAAAGTGTTTACACTTTTTTTTATTTAGTGTTATCACTCTCACACTCTCTTATACTGGTCACTGGAAGTTCAGCTTGGCACTTCATGGCAAATAACTCTCTGTGGATCTGAAAAAAAGAATCATAGCTCTACATAAAGATAGCCTACTCTATAAAAAGATTGCCAACACCCCAAAAGTGAGTTGCAACATGGTGTCTAAGACCATACAATGGTTTAACAGGACAAGTTTCAGTCAGAACACTCTCAGAACTCAGTCCTCGCCATTGCCGACCAAAGAAGTTGAGAGCACATGCTCAACATCATTTCCAGAGGTTGGGTTTTGAAAATATATGTAGTAGTGTAAGGCATTACTTCAGGTTAATCGGCTGGGGATCTGTTTGGTTCAGATGGTGTCAAGCGTGTGTGGCGACAACCACAGGATAAGAGTGCAAAGACAAGTGTGTTTTACCTACCGTCAAGCATGGCGGTGGGTTCAGGGCTCAGGGTTCAGGGCTACGCAACTGTGCTGGAAAATATTGGTGGCCACATCAAATATTAACACTTTAGGAACAATTTGGCCATTTTCACTTAGAGGTGTACTCACTTTTGTTGCCAGCGGTTCGGCTGTTAATGGCTGTATGTTGAGTTATTTTGAGGGGACAGACAATTTACACTGTTATACAAGCTGTAGACTGATTACATTGTATCAGTGTGTTACATCTTCAGTGTTGTCACATGAAAACATAGTAAAATAACAAAATAATAAAATACTTACAAATTGTGAGGTGTATTCACTTTTGTGAGATACTGTAACTACAATATATTTCTAGTGTTACTGGCTGCCAGAGAACTTTTAAAAATAGACAACCCAATGTTCAAAGTTTGGAGAAATGTGCTACAGTTCAATCAAATATTTGAATATTTGTTTCATCAGACCACAGCACTTAAACACAATATAACTTCTGCTTAATCCAAGGTTTAGCCAAACAACCAATTCAGGGCATGCACATACACACACACACACACACACACACACACACACACACACACACACACACACACAGGCACCCACACACATTGGGTTAATGTAGAGATGCTAGTTGACCTTGTGTTGACTTGTGTGGAATGTGGGAGGATATTACAATACCTAGAGAAACACTGAGAACATTATGTACCCCAGTCAGCAACTGGGGTTTATGCTTGAGAATTTTGTTCTTTGGCAAAACTAAACAGAAATTCCATTAATCTTTATTGAAATTATTTAAGCATTTTTTTCTAGAAACATACAAAAATCTTCAGACACTTTAAATGATCTTCTTTAGAGTGAAATCTAGTGTTTAATTGAGTAAATAAAGTGAGTTTATTTTGGATAATTATGTTATGATAACACACTGATAATTGGGTCAATATGAAGCAAGAATATGTGTTGACTACTAATTTGACTACTATAAACAAGAGCAGATGTGTGAGTTGTTTTTCCTACTGACTGAGCAGCAACAAGATGGCATACTCTCGCATCCCTGCTGCTCTTGCCTTGTGACAGCTGCAGGACAACCTTGCCTTGAGGAGCGACGACAACTGCAACTACTGAACGGGTGAAAGTGGTAAGAATATTGAAAAAGAATGTTGCCGTTTTGAGCCATAGATGTTTGTGATGAGTCAGTTAAATTTATCTGTACCATCTCATATAATGGATAGGGTGAATGGTTACTTTAATTATTTTACTTCTGTCAACTGTATAGTCACAGCAAATCATATCTCTACTTAGCTAAAACATGTCATGAACTGATATAATATGGCATAACAAATAATGTTTTAATGCCATCATTGGGAATAACTCATTTGTGGGAATAGCTCTCATTTTAATGTATATTGCATATGTAAAGGATCAATACACTTGTAAAGGATGTAAAGGATCAATACACTTCTAAATATATATTTATGACTGCTGTATTGCGTAAATGGTGAATTCTATGCTTTAATTTGTAAATATTGATACATATGATTAAAGGTTCTCTACTTTATTAATTGCACATGTAACAAAATATCATGAATGATGATGATATTGCTTCATTACCTTTGCAGTTTCTTCCTATAAAGATGACTGGAAACGCACACTAGACAACCACACTCTTTGGACCAACAAGCAAGCCGCCAGGAACCATAAGTACAAATGGATGCTTGTTAGAGTTTCTCAATATTACAGCTACTTATACTGTTATTCAACAGGGGTGTTATCAAACTGATAACCACTATGGGTGCACTATGGGTGCAAAAATAGCCTTTATTCCATCCTTTACACAGCACATGTGCGTGAGCCAGATGAGGACTGAGTGAATGATGATGAGGGTTACCTCAGAGCATACCAGACTGTTATAGGTCAAACCCATAATGTACATGATTCAGAATGTCTGTATCTATCTGAAAGATATTATTCTTTCTTAAGATTCATAGGAATCTGGTATGACACAGGACATAAAGGAGAAACCAACCAAGTGGGGTTTCAAGTTGTTTGTGCTCACAGACATTAGCAGTGGGTAAATTGTAGGCTATTCAGTATAATTTCAGCAGAATATCTTTCCCACAGGCCAGGGACTTATGACATGCAACAGGGCAGCATGACCCACAACGCTTTCATGGAGAAGGTCAAAGCACTGCTGTGCAGTGTAACATAGAAGACCAATACAAATGACATTCATAAACAAGTTCACTGACAAGATTAAGGCTATCGCTGGCTGCAAGATCTATGTATATTGGAGGGCTTAACATCCACCTTTGCTTGAATTTGAGAAGCTTGGTATAAAGATCAGGACCAATAATTAATCGTTGTTTATTTATTGTACATTTATTAATGCATTATTCATTCAATCATAGTGTATGTTAGTTTGTATTTTAGGCTTTATGTTAGTTATATTTGCTCTTTCTAGATTTTGTAATGTAATTGTAGATATTTTACTGTGATACACAGTTGCTCTATGAATCTTGTAGGATTTTCTATATTTCCGCATAAATTATCATTAAAAAAAATTGACTTAAGTTCCACACTCAAAGATACATAATGTGTAATAATTTAAAAGTATAGCAGTATTTTAAATACAGTTTATGTATTTTTGCAAAGATGGTTAAAAAAACAAATGCAAACTATTTTGTAAGGTCATTTATTTATTGAGGAAAATGACATAGTATTACAAATCTGTGAGTAGCAAAACTGTGTGAACTTTGCTTTCATTATCTGATGTGAATCCACTTCGCAGCAATAACCACTACAACAATTCCAGTCCAGCATATCAGACTCTCCTCCAAATAGCACAATTTCAACTCTGGAATAATGTTTATGTTTTCACACATTAACTACTTCTATAACATTTCTATTGGAATAAGGTCTGCACTTTGACTTGGCCATTGCAAAAGATTAAACTTACACTTCTTAATCAATATATATCATAATTCATCATTGCGTCAATGATGGCAAGCTGTATTCAGATGCAACAAAACATGCCATGATCTGACTACCATCATATTGCACAGTTTTGTCACATTGGATTGCCCATGTGTCATGTGAATGACAGCAGTATTCCTATCTGACAACAATAGCTTTCTTCATGCTACTTATTTCCTGAGTCAGGTCCGGGACAACCCTCCTTCCTTTATTTTTTTTCAGAGATTCATTAGTCTGGAATCATTGTATAGACTTGTAAGTTCCAAGCATGTGATGAAGTGGCATCATATGCTGCCCCGATCTTTGTTCCATACTTTGCAGGTTTCGATGGAATATATTGCCTAAAAGGGCAGCGATCCCTAAATGGCAACAGCTGTTTATCAATGGTGATGTTAGGCCCAGGGTTGTAAAACAGGGAAGTCTATGCACCCACTTGTCCCACACTGTCCTGATGGCTGCAAGCTTGTCTCTCTGCTGTCGAGCTGGTCTGTCATCCTAGTAATCAAACCAGATAATCCTGGAAATTATGTGGAGGTTTTGCACGGAAAAATTCTCTGCCAGTTTCTGCATTCCATAGGTTGCTCTGGATTCCCCTTTGGAACTAAAAATTCCAGCAAGGATAAGAACCCCAAAGTAAACCTGTAAATGGGTTTGGTCCATCTCCTTCCACTTTTCTCCAAAAACACCTTCCCTCTAAAATAGTTAAATCCAGAATAATGTTTAAGATTGAACTGGGGTTGAAAAGCTCAAAAGAAGACGATGTCCAGCACAAGAGAAACCACAATCTGTGTCAGCCCTGGAAACGAAATGTCTTGAGTTCGTGTACAGTGTATGTTCTTCTAGAATGTTCTTATAAAAATTAGCCAAGGCCAACAAGTGTAGTTTTGGAAAAATAATTAATTGTATAATTTTTTTGAGAATGACAATGGGTGCCATAGACCCAAACACAAGGGTAAAGGGTCACACACGTTTTAAAACCCTGTAGGGCACGCAATGTCCCCCTGCTCACGCCATAGGAGAAGGTCATGTGGTCAGGTGAGACCAAAATAGAGCCTTTTGATATGAACTCCACTCGCTGTGTTTGGAGAATGAAGAATGAGCACTGTCCAAACCATGAAGCATGGGGGTGGAAACATATTTTGAGGTGCTTTTCTGCAAAGGGGACAAGACAACTGCGCCATATTGAAGGGAAGATGGATGGGGCCATGTATCGTGAGATTGTGGCTAACAACCTCCTACCCTCTATAAGAAAATTGAAGGCCGGGCCGTGTCTGGGTCTTCCAGCATGACAGTGTCAGTGGCAAAACTTGCAAAAGCAGAGTATCAAATACTTTTTCCCCACTGTATCTGTGATTTTTATTTGGCATACTGTACATCAGTTATGACTGTGATTTACTGGCCTGCCTAAAAGAATATAGGAAATTATGATACTTAATGGTAAGGATGTACGGATGTACCATAGATAATTTAAAATAGTCAGGCAGAAGCAGAAATTTAAAGTGTGGTCTTTGGGTTCACTCCATAACATGGTGTCCAAATCAAATCAGATTTGTTTCTTCAGACTTTAGACACTTTTCCTTTCACAACATTAAGCATTTTGTAACGACCGCTGGGGTAATGCAAAAACACAAAAGGTGGACGTAAACGCAAGTGAGTTTTAATATCTACAGTGCAGGGAGAAAAGTGTATGTACAAAAGTGCAACGACGAACAACAATAGCAAAAATGGGCAACTGAAAAAATAAGGAAGGCGCTAGATGAAGGACGAGAGATAACACTCTGGAAAGCATAGCAAGGGAAAGACAAAAGAGTAACAAGGCGATAGGGAAACGTGACGGGACGCGTAGCAAACCTGGAAAACCATAATAACCGGCAAGCGAGAGAAGCCGGGAAGAGGTATAAATAAAGTAAGTAATGTCATTTAGTAATGACAAAATTACTGCGCATCCCAGCTGGCCAGTCAGGTTGAGTGACATGTCGTGGCATGTATACATCACAACTTCAATTAATTTGTAAATAAACATTTATAAAGACAAAATAAAACCTAAATCACAAAAATATTCTTGGTATCCTCAGTGCAGAAACATATTTCAAGTGTGGTGAAAAGGAATGGCAACTTGTTGGAAAATTCTTTGCTGTCCAAATTTGTTTTGGAATGGATGTTTATTAACAAATGAAATAAAGTTGACTAGACAAAATAAAATGAAATGTAAAATGAAATATCTCAAGTTCATACTGTCTGCAGTGAAACAAAGTAAATGTAAGAAACATTGTGTGCCTTTTTATATGAGAATATAATACTATATGGAAGTTTTATATGCAAATATAAAATACAGAATAATCAGGTACATTTTGAATGGGACAAAAACTAGGTTACCAATGATATTTATTTTGTACTGTCAAAAGAAGATGAAAGGGAGAGATCAATCAGGTCATATTGTGTACTTCCAGTACCAACGAATTTGTCTGTATGTATTGATATCCAAATGATGCACATTCTAGAATCTCTAGAATGCCTATTCAGAAAATCACTTTGACTGCTTTAATTAAACTAAAACTAAAGTTTGTAAGATGTGTAGAAAATGTTAATTAATTTAGAAAAAATAATGTGCATTTACATAAATGTGCCTATACCTATAAGATTTACCTTTGCAGAAAGTTAGCACAATATACTCTTGCTTCAAAAATTAATAACTTGCATAGTGCACATTCTTGCTTTAAAAGAATTTTAATTACTTGACTTTACAGAGCAACAGTAACATTAACATAATTTTATAGAAAACATAGCACCCACCCTCACACACACACACACACACACACACACACATCATGAACCGGGAACGTAACGAATAAGAAAATTTGGTGCATCCTAGTACATTACTATCTATAGAGTTATAGAGAAATATTGTAGGCTAGAAAAAGGTTCCAGGTCCTGCAACACCTTTTTTCATTGTGTTTCTATGTTGTTTCCTCTTTAAGTAACTCAGTAAGTTGCTCAACCAGTTACAAAACATAGGAGTAGTACTGTGCTTTCAGTGTCATCAGCTCTCTGTCGTTGCATCTGATGCCAGATGAAAGATGGATAGTAAGTCAGGAGTGGGGAAAAAATATGGGTTCTTGGCATTTTTAGATAAAATAGTTTGAAGACATAAATGAGTGCTAAACTGACACAAATTTTGCAGTGATTAGTAGACTACTAGATTTTCTTAGTGACTGTAGGTAAAGAAAAAAAGAAAGAGGAAAGAGAGAGATTTTGATGATTTATGTAAACACTGATAGATGATGACAGAATCATAAACAAGTACTCCCAAGTCTATAGCCTGTATTTGTGTAGGTAATATAACGTTTATATGTTCATAATAGCCTTTTTTATGACCACAAAAGGTCCTAGCAACTTTTTTTTAATTTTATTTATGGCTAATACACTTTTTAGTAAATGAAAATGCCATGAACTGTATTAGATTACAAGAAGTATATTATGCTGTTATTTAAATATTTATTTTTTAATTACTCTGCTCACAAAATGATAGTGCTTTTATTGTCCTTTATTAGATTTCCAAATCTTTGGAATCTTTATGTGTCTTCCGAGTAAACTGAAAAATCCATTTAATTAATACGATTATTGTATATGCAAACTGTGTATTGTCATGCGCACTGAGTATAATTATAAGAATACAGAAAAGTACAAGAGTTTTATAAAGCCATGAATGTATAAAACATGAGTGGCTATGTCTGAGAGGATGTAAGAAGATCAATTGTAAGCGCTGCTGCAGTGACCCCTAATCAGCTGTGTGATAGAGTGTCATCCTGAACAGGGCATATCTATAGCCTGTGTTATTTGTGGATAGGCCAGTGCTTGCATGACCCTAACCAGGTAAAAGCTGTGTTGGAATAGGGGAAAATATAAATAAATAGAAAAGGAAAAATTAAAGAAAGAAAGAAAGAAAGAAAGAAAGAAAGAAATGACAACAATAATAATAGCAACAAAAATGATTCCATAATAATCTCTCCACTGAATACACCAACCTAAACCCAGGTCTGCAGATTTCAAATGAATAACTAACAAATTAATTAAATTCCAATGCCTCACAAGAAATACACTAGTGCATAATCAACACCCCACATAAAATGTTTTAATAGTGTCAATATATTTATAAACTATATATGTCAATATAATTTATATGTCAAAACGCCAAAAGTCTTGACCCTTCTAGAAAACACTATAGGTATTAAGTGACTTTCTTGTTTAAATAGTATCTGACTGACCGGTATCCGTTTGTTTATGTAACTAATCAATGCTCTAAGCTCTCAAAAGTAAAGTCTGCTTGGCCCTCTATTATTCTCCCTGTACATGCTACCTTTAGGCTTAATTAATTGTGAACATGGCATTAGATTTATCTCCTGTGCAGATGATACACAGCTGTACATATCAGCTGATCCAAATGACGGCCTTACAATCAGTAAACTTAGCAATTATGTTAAGTAAGTAAACAATTAATTTTATTTTACTTAACACAGATAAAACTGAAGCTTTATTAGCTGGACCAAAGACTGTGAAAGGCAGGTTGGCTACTTCTATCCTAAATCTAGACTGCTGCTCGGTAAAACCCAATCCAAATTTAAAAATCTTTCCCTTGACATGCTCATTAACAACATCATATTAATTCCTTTCTTTCACTTACGTAAAATTGCTAAACCTAAAAATATCCTTTCTTTTCAAGAGGCAGAGAAACTGGTTCATGATTTAAGAACCTTGAAGTTGGATTACTGTAATGTTTTACTTTCTGGATGTTCGAGTAAATCTCTAAATGAACTAACAACTAGTGCAGAAAGCAGCAGCTTGAATGCTAACTAGAACTACAAAATTTGATCATATCAGTTCTGTTCTGTCGTCTCTAGACTGGTTACCAGTTAAATTTCACATTAATTATGAAATACTTTTTGTAACATATAATGCGCTACACGGTCTGGCCCACACATTAAGGTGCAGGACATCTTTGAGTTCCTAGAATAAAAAAGTCAGAACAAGGGGAAAAGCTTTCTCATACTTGACTCCCAACTATGGAATGAACTCCCCACTGTAGTTCGAGATTCCGACATTCTGGGAAAGACTGGGACACATGTTGACCTAGGCTTGTTCAATTTGGGATTGGCCTTTTAAGATAATATAATATTGTAAAGCTGCTTTGAGACAAATTTCTACTAATTTCTGACGACCTCCACAGGACTAAACACACACATTTTAGAAACTATACTCTTGGTTGTCAGGCAGCATGTTGCATTTCAGTGTCTACTGCCTTCATCTCGTTTTTTCTTTCATCAACAGAAAACACAGCACAGAGTTCATCACATTAACTTTGAGTAATCAATCACAGTGTTGCTCATAATAATCTAAATATTTGACTGCTCTGTGTGTGTGTGTGCGTGTGTGTGTGTGTGTATGTGTGTACTTCTTGTAGCATCTGGCTTTTGCTCTGACAGCGGCTGATTAGGGTGGCTAGAGGTTAATGGGCGATGGAATGCTAAACATCTTGAACCTTGTTTTAATGAATTAAACATGCAGCTACAGTCCTATGCCAAAGTGTGGGATCCCCTGGTCAAGAACATGCGCTGTTGATTTTCTAAATTAATAGTGCCATTGCAATGACCAAATTTAAAGGAAGAATTCTGAATAGATTTAATAGATCAATGGCTTTGAGACCTTAAAACACTTGTGGCTGATTTCATTCAGTATTGTTAAAATGTATTACATTTAAATGTGTAACATTTTCAAAATTTAACTGATTTAGAGCAACTTAGAACTAACACAGTCTTATGAAAATACAATTCAATGTATTTTACAAGTATTTTACTTGGTGACTAGGTTAATATCTTAACTCAAATGCAGTCTCACTCTAATTGAACACTATGGTATGTTTGGGGTATGGTTGTAACATCGGGAGAGTTGTATACCGCCAATTCTACCAATCACGGATAAGAAAGTAGTCATATGATCACTCCAGTGTTAACCCATTTCCTCCCTGATCCCACATGGTGGTTGTCAAGGTTGGAAGCAGGCGCATGCAGATTCTATAAAGAAAAAACAGATTTTGAGGTAAGAAAGTACATTTTTGAACCAAGACTATATTTAGTGTGAGGCATTTTCCCCTGCTAATTTCAAACGACTATGCTAATGCAGCTAGCTAAACAATGGCTGACAGGGGTGGGGTTGGGTTGTAATACATCTTTAAAAAGTGTTACAACCATCCCCTTACATACAACTAAGAAAACTTTCTTGATTTTAATAATTTTACAGAATGGCTAGGCAGTGAAAAAGAAAGACTGACAGAGGTGTGCCTGCAAGTGTTTTAAAAAAAAAAGCATCTGATGAGGTCACAAAGAAGGGCAAGTCAGTCAGGTCAGTCACAAAGGCACATCGGATCTGCCATGTAACACTGAGCAGATACTGCAAATCACTGCAGAAGCTGAGAGACCAGGGGTCCAGTGATCTTCCCAGTCTAGGTTACAGGAGCAGCAACAAAGATTTCTCTGAGGTGCAGGAGGAAGTGTTGGTTGACTATTTGACTCAGGCAGCAGACCTATTTTATGGACTCACTCCACGTGCGGTAAGCATATGACAGGTTAGTCACTGGAGACCAGAGAAGAATTGAATACTAGTGTGGGTGTCAGACAAATTGAACAACTTTTTGTGTCTATGTACTCAGGTTTTGCATTCCACTTTCTTTTAGGTCAGAAAGTTTGCATATCAGCTGACAGTAATATATAACATCAAACACCCACAAACATGAGATGAGAAGCAGATGGCAGGGCCCGACTGGTGCACATTATTTATAAAGCGGAACTCCAGCCTGTCACTAAGGAGTCCAGAGGCAACCAGTCTTACACGGGCCACAAGTTTTAACAGCACAAATGTGGAATGTTTCTTCAAAAGCCTTGGGCAGGTCATTGAGAGATACAGCTTTGATGGGGACTATATATGGAACGTAGACGAAACTGGTGTAACAACAGTACAGTCACCAGACCGTGTTGTTGCACGTTGCGGAGTCAAGCAGGTGGGTGCGATGACATCAGGTGAGAGAGGTGTGCTTGTGTCGGTAGCATGCGCTGTGCAAGCACTGGGAAATACAATTCCTCCCTTCTTTGTATTCCCCCGTAAACGTTACAAGGAATACTTTATTCAGAATGGGCCAACAGGGAGTGCCGGAAGTGGTAACCCCTCAGGATGGATGCAAGTGGAAGACTTTCTCTTATTCCTTGGCCATTTTGCAAAACACACAAAGGTCAGCCCAGAGAACACGGTTTTGCTTTTGCTGGATACCCACTGTTCACATATATCTGTGAAAGCTAACGACTTCTGCAAAGAAAAGGGGATTGTGCTATCTCCCCCCCATGGATGAAGATGAATCCTGCCAAGACGATGGCAATATATGATATTCCAAGCATTGTGAAGACTGCTCTGCATGCAGCTGCAACACCCAAAAACATTCAAGCCGGTTTCCAATCCACAGGCATTTGGCCCGTCACTGACTGTCCAGACCCAGGTACGTCATTGACCACTGGCGCTTTCCAGCCGCATTTTCCACCAACTCACCTAGAGACTGCATCTTCTCCTCAGCTGGGTACTGCCTCCTCTCCTCCATCTCACCTTCCGCTTCCCACTGCTTCCGCTTATCCAGCTCACCTGGAAACTGTCTCCTCTCCTCCATCCTACCTGGCTACTTCTGGCTCCTCTGCAATTCATGATGTCACCATGTCCTGTGCTTCAGATGAGCCAGGCACATCTGGGTTGTCTAGAGGTCAGTCATTTAGTCCTTTGGCTATACGGCCGTTTCCAAAAGCAGGGCCAAGGAAACCAACTGGCAGAATCAGGAAGAAATACTCACCAATACACCAGTGAAGCAAGCACTGATGGAAGAAGAACAGAGAAGATGAAGCAGAAATGCAAGAAAGAGAATCTTAGGAAAGAATAAAAGCAAGCAAAAGAAAAAAGAGAAAAAGCCCTTCAAGAAAATGTCAAAATCCAATACTGAGGATTCTGAGACATCAGATGATGAAAACTTTTGTGTTGTCTGCTTGGAGAAATTTGGCAACTAAAAGTGTGGGTAAAATGTGCCCTATGCAATCTTTGGGCCCACCAAGCCTGTACTCCAGGGTTAACAACATTCATTTGTCACCATTGTGACTCTGATTAAGAATATATGCACAGACAGACACACAAACACACACAAACACACACATTGACATTGTTTTTTATTTGACCTACATGTTCTTTACACAGGTACATTGTTGTAGAGTTTTCATTAAGCATACATATCATTAAGGAAGTTTGTTCTGGTACATAAATTTACACACACACACTCCTTAGTCAAACAGAAAGTGGACTTAAGTTATGGTCAGTCACAGAGAGAGAGACATTGTTCTGGATTGTTACTTTATTTCAATAAACCTCTATTTGAAGCATATTGCATGATGTGTTCTCTGTTTTTGCTTCTTTTGTCTAATTGTTACAACTTACCCCAGCATGTGTTGCAAACAACCCCGGTAGTGGGGTAAGTTGTAACAAAGGAACACTGTGTATTTGACATCAACTCACAAGATCTGTGATCTTGCAGAGGTTTGAATTGGTACCATTTGTAGTAAACAAATGTGTGTACTTTGTATAAAAGTTTGAGAGTTAGCTCAAAAATTGAGTGAGTTACAGGTGATAAAGCAAAAAGTGTTACAACCATACCCGGTCTCCCCCTATATATATACAAACCAAAAAAGTTGGGACACTAAACAAATTGTGAATAAAAACTGAATGCAATGATGTGGAGGTGCCAACACCACAAATTTCATGGCGTCAACAAATCCCAAAAAAGTTGGGACAAGGCCATTTTTACCACTGTGTGGCATCCCCCCTTCT
>JAUZST010008250.1:0-13661 GCA_034779995.1 Parotocinclus haroldoi
AAAAATGATTTCAGATAGGTAACTGCAGTGCACTTTAGTAGGACATATACATTTCTATTTTAATTGTAGAGAAGTTCACAAAACTGTTTCTCTCGAAGCTTTGTAGAATTCTCTACAATGTTCAGTATCTTATTGTCTCCAGCTGTCTGTCTGTCTACACATCTATGGTCTTCAGACTTTTTCACATTTTGTTATGTTGAGGCCTTGTAGTGCATTACAAATGTAAGTTTCCCCCATCAATCTGCCTCCTATGCCCCATAATGAGCAAGGACTCTTTCCAAGAGTTGGACGCATACCAAACCAAGTAAACAGGAATGAAGTGCCTTGGTAAGAGAAATGTCCAAAACTCCAATCACTCTGACTGAGCTCCAAAGATCCTGTGTGCAGACAGGAAAAACTTCAGAAGGGTCCATCACTGTAGCACTCCACCAAGCGTGGCTTTAGTGGATAGACAGACACCTGAGTGGAAAAAAGTATCCCACCTGGAGTTTCCAAAAAAGCACTAAAGCTTTAAATAATTAACTTTTTGGTCTAAATTCTAAGCATCATATCTGAAGGAAACCAGGCACTGTTCATCACCTGCCCAGCCCAACTCCCTACAGTGAGACATGGCGAGACAGTACAATGCGGTAGAGTGTTGTTTGGTGGCTGGAACAGGGAGACTGATTGATGGACATTAAAGTGGAGAAAAGTACTGTGATATTCATGATAAAAATTTGATCCAGACGTCTGGGACCTCAGGATGGGCCAAAGTTTCACCTTGCAACAAGACAGTGACACATACACACAGTCAAGACAACAAACAAATGGCGTAGGGACAACTTTGTGAATAATTTTGTGTGACCCAGTTAGAGGTGAACCACACTGAACATCTCTGGAGTGACCTAAAAAGGCATGTCTACTGACAGTCCCCATCCAACCTGACAGAGCTTGAGAGGATCTGCAGTGAAGAATGGAAGAAAATCCCAAAATCTAGGTGCTCACGTTGTGGCCTCATACTCAAGAAGGAGACTATAAACGTGTCAATGCAATATTATAAGGTTTTTTACCTTTTCAATAATTGTCCTGAAATTATAAAATACTGTTTTCACTTTGTCATTATGGGGTATTGAGCACAGATTTTTTTTTTTTTCACTTTAGCACATGGCTACAGCATCACAAAAAGCAAAATGCGAAAACAGTGAAATGGCCTGCAGATTTTGCAAATGCATTTTTTATATGTGTACAGGTTTGCACCACATAACGTCCATTAGGACAGCATCCATACAAATATATGTCCGCCGTCCAAAGAGGTCATGATTAATTACCAACAAGATAATGAATCTAATTAAAGTTTTATGAAAAGCAAAGTTTTATTAAACGCACGTGGCATTAGCATGAGCAGACTGAATGCTGAAAAACCTTTGACAGCCACTGCATTCCTTATAAGCACAGAGATGAGGATGGTTATCAGATCTTACCACGAAGGCGAACTACGTGCGCTGGATCTGATTCACAGCTCACCAGAGTTCTTTATACATATACATTTAAATATACATTTTGACAGAGGGCGCACCTCCCCAGTAAATGATTTTCCCATTTTTTAAAAATGTGGTCAATATTCATATTAAATAAATCAATGCATTTAAAACACTGCAGTATTTTGGCTATTTAATCATTATTGGTCCACTACAGTATGCCATGTAGCACTGCTAAGTAGAGTATATAACGTGTGTGTACAGCGCCCAGATCATATTGATCATTATGAGGGCATTAAGCAACGAATACCTGTATATACATGTGTGTGCATGTGTGTATAAAATGTAAACATGTATTACCTGTACATGACCTGTACAAGACCTGTGTATGACCAGCACACACTTGGGTACCTCGCCCATTCCCTTCTACAACAATGAGCTTGTCTTACAAAAGAACTGGTTTGTGCATCAGAACACAAAGGCTGTTAAACGATCACTAAAGCCATTACCAGAGACGAAACCAAATTACTTACAGTAACAGTAACTGATAAAATAGCTAATGGCCATATGATTTCAATGTGACTCAGAAAAGTGGATCACCATGGTAACATGTCATGAAATAGATATATTTTCAGCCTTGACACAGCAATACGGTCATGATAAGGCACGCTGGTTTACAACAGAAATAATCCCAATGCTGAGTGAACGTCTTCCAAGAAATTGGTCTAGATAAAATCGGCACGGTCTGTATCTAGAAAAGTTCTCAAGCAGTTATTCTTACGATGTTTCAAGAAGAATTGAATACTGCAAAGAAAAAGTTAAACCAACTCATGATAAAGTGCAAGCTTCGACACTTGACATGTCTCGTCATTAAATCTAGATAAAATTGGCAATGAAGTGAATTTCACACTGTTGTAAATTTTTCCGCATGCAAGCCAGCACCTCGACAGCCAGTGCAAATGTGACAACACTGCGCTGTACAGGGTGGTTCCAAAGCCATTTAGGCATTGTATTTTTGCTGTAGCATGGCAATACGAAGGAGCTGTCCTTGGAAAAGTAAATGAATTTCTGCCCTGATGGCGCTGTATGAGATATTTATTCCACAGTCATTTAATATTTAGTTCACATATCCACATTTTTCAACTTTTCTTCTCGAGTAGTAACACTGTGTTTGCAATAGTAATGTAATGTTTATCCATCCATCTTCCGCTTAATTCCGCTTAATCCACACAGGGTCACGAGCCAGCCGATGCCCAACCGGCAACTCTGGGTGCAAGGGCAGGAACAACCCTGGACGGGGTGCCAATCCATCATAGGGCACACACACAGTCACACACTAAGGGCCACTTTAGAGACACCAATTTACCTAACACGCATGTCTTTGGACTGTGGGAGGAAACCAGAGGAACCGGAGTAAACCCACGCAGACACAGGGAGGACATGCAGACTCCACACAGAAAAGACCGAGGTCGCTCATCCCGTAGATTGAACCCGGCACCTTCTTGCTATGGGGCACCGAGCCACCGCGTAATGTTTCTGTTTCTGTAGTACGTTTCAGTGTTGACAGCATTTAAGCAGAATAGTGCAATCTCTGAGGATATTTTATGACTTTCTAGTTGTAATTGAGCCTAAGTTTGTATTGCCAAGCTTGGGAAACATTGATGTGCTTATCAGAAACACAGAGCAATATTTGTCAGTTACATGGTATCCGGGTTTCTGTTTAGCTACGACGTGAAACAGACACGGCTCAATAGTTCCTTTTATCATAAAGAGTAGAGCAGTTAAGAGTTGAGCAGCACTTAAACTCTCCGTACCTGCCATGTTGACATTTATTGCCTCGTCTTTTATCCTTAAACAAACCCAACACTAATTCAGAACATACATGACAACATCTCGTGTTTGATTTTGGCCACTCTTCTCCCACTCAGATTACTCAAGACTATAATTTAAAAGTCATCAGTTAGATTAGGAAACTTTGCGAAACGGATCCCATATTTGATGCGGCCTGATGTTTGCATATTAAAAAAAAAAAAAAAATAGTAGCTGGTCTAAATGTTGTAACTGTTTCTCTTTCTGTGGAACATTTCCTCAACATTCAAAATGACAGTGTTAGTGCTCTTAGTAACACTTTTTATCCATCTACACTGAAACCCTGTCTTTTAGTACAGACCTCTAATTACCCATTATTTTTTTACCCCTATTTTATCTTTACCTTTTCTGGTCAGGGATCGCAGGGATCCATCTCTGGATATCATGAGTCCCGGCTGACATCCCAGTGTAGACAATGACCCAGTCTGTCTCCGACGTGATGCCTGACCATAATGCACTGCCAGGACACAAACCCACGTTCCTGAAATGGTTAATTTAACTGGTTGGTTTAAATGCTTGAGTGCATCCCTGTTCAGTCATATAAAGAACTGAGCAGGTTTTTGTCTAGTTTATACAGTTTTGGTTCAAGTTCCTGTTCGGACTTCACTGTGGATGAAATTTCGAACTATTGTTTAGATTTGTATCATTTGTATTTGTATTAAGAATGCACATACGAGAAACTGCTCTGTGTCACATGACCTGTATTCACATGACCACTGCCTGTTTTAGCATCATCATACCTGGTGGGATGTACACCCAGGATAAACTGTTGTACCCTGTTTCGATCTCTCCATCGTCATCCTGATTGTCATCCATCCTCTTACCACTGACTCTGAGTGAAGGCAGCAGTAGAGGGTTGAGGAGAGGTGTCCTCCCCTGGCCCAAACCCTGCGTGTGGCGCGCAGGCACGGACAGATCGAGCGGTGATGAGCCTGTGAAGGCATGCAGTAGTGCCAGGGCTGCCCCGGGCACAGCAATATTGCCTCTTTCATTAATGGACGGGGTTAAAGTCTCCGCCGTTGTGATGTGAGACTCCGCCCCCTGTGATACAGCATGACCGTGGGCTTTGATGTGCTTGCGGAGTGAGCTAGGGTCAGTGTAGCGCTTGGGGCAGCCGGCCATTTTGCAACAGTAGGGTCGATCCTCGTAGTGTGTGCGTGTGTGTTTGAAGCGGTCACTCGAGTTGGAGTAGCGCTTGCTGCAGCCCTCGTACGGACACGCATACGGCTTCTCTCCTGAGTGGGGCAGACACACAAACGTAGAAGAACAGTGCACATGTCAGTGGGGTGTAATATCTAAACTAAAAGCGCTTCAGCAGAATCACTGTCACAAAAGCACTAAGAGCAGATTTGATTTGGCTGTAGCCAGAGATGGGAGTCATGGGACTCGAATTTGAATGCCAGAGACTAAGGTTAAGACAGAAAACAGGACTTGACCCACAGCGCAGACTCGAAAATCAACTTTGACTTGCAGATTCAAGACATGACGTGGACTCTTGTGGGAGTCCCAGCAGTGATTACAGAGAGTGGTGTTGAATGGGTCTTGACAAATGTGGGTGGGCACCGTTTTTTCAATTATCGCAAAGCAAAACGGACTTACCATTCTACAACGTCACCATGACAACGGTGATTACATTAAAACACGAATTAACACTGGAATTACAGACAGCAACATTTCTATATCACCTTCTTACATTTTCCAGTAAGAGCCAAATTTCATCAGAAAATAACAATCAGGTTTTTAACAACAATCATTTTCATGGCAGCTTTACAAAAAATCCAGTGAGCTTTAGCCGGATTAGTATGCTACTAATAACACAATACAAGTGGCCCGTTACAAAATGTGATAGAATATTTACACTGGTGTTGCAAAACTGACATCTCCTACATACACAGTAAATAAATAAACACTCGCTTGTTCATAACTGCCAGTAAGACCTGCACTGACTGAACAAACCCCAAATTTCTTTCTAGCAGACACAGAGTGCACAAAATAGCGCAAGTAACCATTAACTCAAGCGCCTTAACTCTGCTTAATTTCAACAACAATTTCTATGACTTTTTTCACTTTTAATAGGATGGGCAGAAGATTCCCCTGGCTGGGTAATTACCCACCCCAGCCCACCCATAAATACATACCTGACTGGATACTAGGCCTTTCACTAGACTAAAGTTTGACGCGGTAAAAATGTCTTGGACAGATTCATTCTCACTCATTTCAGACTCACACAAGAGAGATTTGGGACTCAACTGAGATATACATGAAGCAACTCATGAACATCTCTGGTAGTCAAATCAACGCTAATCCTGTTTTATTCTATCTAAGTATCTGATGCAAAAGAATTCAATTTGCTTGTGCTGGGGTGTGGCAGGATTTGATCAAGAGATAAGAGACATGCAAATGGGGAAGGAAGAACAAGTTTCCTAGTTTCCCTCTTTTGCGCGCGCACGCGCACACACACACACACACACACACACACACACACACACACACACACACAAAAAGAAAGTTTATACACACTTTAACTCCATTGGAAGTAACCAACCATCAATCACTTGTAAAGAGAACTAATTCAGTTTAAGCACACGGTTATTGTTGCTACACTCCATGAAAGTTTAATTGTACTATATGCTTGTTCCCATTCCAATCTCACTTCCTTCCTTTTAGACATCCAAACAGACATTCCTTCCCATTTAGGGTCCAAAAAACAATGCATTTAACCATAACAGACGATGGTAGCACAGATAGCAGTGGAAACAGTGATCAAGTCACCTAATGGCAATAATAATAATATTAATATCAATCAAATAAAGGTTGAATTAACATCATGATCACATGCAATTATACTCCACATGTACACATTAATTACATTTATACACTCACATTCAGCTACCTTAAATATATAATTTTTTTTCTCCTATAAGTTTTAACAATATCAAATTATTATAATTTACAAATTATCTAAGGGCACTTTTATCATCACAGTGCTGTCCATAAGTATTCATAATACTTGAACTTTTCCCACATGGAGTAGTTTCGGTTTGACCTATGCAATTTTAACTACACTGCTTACAACAATTAGGGGACATTTCTTTCATTCCTAATTTTTGTGAGCAGCACGCTATTAACAAAAATGAATCCTAGTAACATTTTTGACCGCTGGTCTATTAAGTCTCTCCAGACAGCCAAAGTGGCACATTAAAAAATGACGTGGATGAGGAATAAAAAGTACAAATTAATTAACAGAAGTGAAGCTGCAGTCTTAAATCTGAAGGTCAGATAAGCCCTGGCACCGCACACTGTGTGTAACTAAATAAGTAGGAATCAGGCTTCTTGGGAAGTGTATGTGCTCTTTTCAACTGAGTGCGAATACCTCACCTGTGTGAGAACGGGTGTGTATTTTCAGGTTCTCCAGACGTGAGAAACTCTTGCTGCAGATGGCACACTGATGAGGCTTCTCGTTAGTGTGTGTGCGGATGTGAATCAACATCTTGTACCTGCCCAGAAGAGCCAGGTGTTATCACCACGGATACATACACGCACACAAACACGCACAAGCACAAATGATGCTTCCCTCTGGACTTGCTGCTGATCTCTCATTAACTAGACGATGAATATGACAGTGACATCATGCATCATTTGTGCTTGTGCGTGTTTGGTGAAAGCGCTTGTTTGAATCAGGAATTACATTCTTGTCATTACATGTTACATAGTTCGGTGGAAGTTGAGTTCACGAACAGATTTCTGCAGGATTGTCTTAGCTGGAACGATGAATTCAACAACATCAAGCAACTATATAATTACAAGCAGTATCAAACAGGATTTTAACACACTATACAGACACAGAGCCTGTTAGAGGGGGAAATGATCCAAAAGGCAGTTGTGCATGATTCAAAATAATTCTTATTACAGCTGCAGGCCGTAAAATTAGCTTTTGCACAGGACATATCCTACTCCATTGCTGGAACTGTGACCTCTGAGATGGACTGTTGCTTTACTTAGTGTGCACTTTCACATGTGCCAAGTCCAGGATAGACGCCCTGATGCAGAAAAGTACGGTTACAAACGTGAGAACAATTCTTGTCATTCAGTGTAGTTCCTGCTCAATTGTTCCTGTTCAGCAGGTGAAATCCACACACATTTTGTATACTTTATTATTTGCAGGTTTTATTATTGCGTTAGACAATTCTGAAAACTCTTCTCTAATTCAAGAAACATTGTACATTTAACATAAACATATACTTTTCTTGGTTTAAAATAACCTGTTGAATTAAGAGAAGCTAAGGTAAAGTAAGGAGTGCCTGTTACACATTCTTACAGTGGAATGAAGGTTAAAAAAGGGGATTAAATTTGCCCTGTGTAAAGTTACAAGGATATCAATTACAAACCTGTGCAGTGACATTAAATCGGAGAAAGTTGTTGTTTATGTTGTAAGAAGTTTCACATTTCAAGTCTTTTGTAAAAACTGAAAAACAAGTTAGTTTTCCGGGGTTATGTTTTATATTCGAATACATTTTGGTCTGCATTCAAAATATACTGCTCACAAAAATCAGGGCATGCTTCGAAATAACGAAATATCCCCTAATTTTTGGGAGCAGGGTATTTCTAAAGCAAACTGGAATTCCGTGCTTTTTTATAACTTTTATTCGTACATTTAATGTGGATAATCACTGTGGCACACTGGATCGATACAGCAATATAATCAACGTACTACACTGATTTTCAGTTCAAAATATGTTTCGATTTTAGAGGTTAAAAAAAAAAACATTTTAAAAGGCAATGCTACTACTGACCAAGACCCCATAGCTCAAGGAACTCTTGTCTCTCAGGACTCAAGTCAGTATACAGACAGAAAATAAAGACCGAAGACAAGACCCAATCTGAGCACAACAATGCAACTAACTGCTGATAAAGTGAGCCCATTGTCACTCTAACAGGGTTCTTACTTCACTGCAACTGACAGACAAGCTGCACCTCGGCAGAGTTGGGATACGGACCGGAGAGGTTCAAAGGGAGGCAGGTTTCCACTGACTGAGCCACTCAGGTTTGAATCCTGCCTCTGCCAACGTGCAGTTTGTTGCTCAGTTTCAAGTGGTCTAGTAAGGCCTTTCCTTCCTGCCACTGCATTTCTGCTCCACACGTCCTGTCTTAGGTCATTTCCTGAGGACACTTCCACACTTCTGTTCTCCAGAATTCCTTGCGTCCAACACACTAAAATGTTTAAACAATAATTGTCTATTTAAATGGTCTTCCTTACTCTCGTCCTTTTATCGTCAATCAAAAGTAAAGTACAAGTCTGTTTTTTATTTCATGCAGTTGTTTAATATTATTTAAGGGAAAATAATGTTTTTTTGTTGTTTTTCTGTTAACTCCAATACTGCTGCAGTTACAGTTGCATTAAAGGATTTACAACCCATATGCCTCTATTATATATTTACACATCTAGTTTGATATTATTAGGAATAAAATTGACCTGGCGTTGAAGCCTCGACCTTTGCGCGTGCATCCTTCCCAATGGCAACGATAACCTGAGCTTCTCTCTGGTTTCACGTGGAACTCAGTCACGTGATCCACCAGGTCCTGAAGACATTCAAACAGCAGGTGGCACTACAGAACCAGAGAAACACAAGGAGCGAGAGTCGTCCAGAGACACATTTATAAAACGTACATTTTATAACCACAATAACTAAAGTTATAATCCTAAGTCTGTCATGTATACACGTGTTTAAATTAGCAAAAAATGAACGTAAACAATTTTATGCTTTACAATTCAGAATTATATATTGATCAACTATAAGTACACATCATAACACTGTATGTCATGAGTTACATGAGGGAACACTGACTAAAGTATGCTCAAACTCAAACCAGTGATGCTGCTTATTCCTAAAATGTTACTTTAATACAACCAGTGCTGTGAAGAATCAGTAAAGTCAAGTGTACATGGGTTCTTACCCGTATCCAGCGACAGGCATGCTGTTCATCCAGTGCTTCCGGAGAATCTCGTTTTTCGAGGTATGGTCCAGTCAGTGCGGTTCTCTGGAGGCTCCTTTCAAACGGCAGAAGAAACTGGAAACCTGGTGGAGGTGACGGAGAAGCTCCGTCCTCCTGGTAACTGATGATCTCTGCATCCTGTGTAAGACAGATTATAGCAGTCTCTTACCCCGAGCAACTTATGGCCGATATAATCCTACATGCTACAATTCTAACGTTAATTCACAATGTTGTTCATTTGTGTATATATGAATCTGGGTCAAGGATTAGCCGGTTTGTTTGTTAGACTGCAGTTAATGATTGCTCATGTTCAGTCTGGTTAGATTTCAGCTGTGTTTTAAGTGCTGCTTATATTATATCTTATCTTGTATTGCTTACACGTTATATCGCTTATGTTAAACTAAAGTTGGGAAATGTCGGGGGAGAACCTGTTCTGGGTTTGCCATTGCTCAGTTTGTTATGTTCTTACTGACCCTGGTTAAAGGTGGTGGTAGAGGACTGGAGCTGGAGGAGGAGTGTTGAGGCGAACTAGGACAAGAGGAACACACACTCAGGTCTAATGTTGAGAATGTGGGAGAGTCCACCCTGTCTCTCTCTGCAAGCACAAAAACAAGAAACATGGTATGTAGTATCAAAGAAAATTGGTAGGCATATATAAAGCTGGATGAGTGTGTATTTGTGTGTTGGTGTATCTGGGCACTGACCTGTGTCGGAGCTGTATGTCGGGCGTAACACGCGGACTCGGGTAAGTCTGAGTGGGGCACAGATGGATGTTCTGGTCGACCGCTCACGTGTAGAGGAAATCTTCAGATCCAGAGGTTCGTCCAATGAGAGCATGGTGCTGTCTTGAA
Source organism: Parotocinclus haroldoi (assembly GCA_034779995.1). NCBI lineage: Eukaryota > Metazoa > Chordata > Actinopteri > Siluriformes > Loricariidae > Parotocinclus > Parotocinclus haroldoi. The sequence continues at coordinate 10,172 of JAUZST010008250.1, forward strand.
GTACGCCCACCTGGGCGTGGAGCAAAATATGAATAAACTGGAAATATGGTAGTCACCCTACACATTATGGAGAGATTTATAGTTCAGTCAACAATTTAGTAAAATGCAAAGCTGAAACCTTAGTGGGTAGTTTCATATCCTTTGTTCAATTCTTAAAGAATGTAACTAATAAATGTAATTGAACATAAATCCTTATGTTCCTGTTATGTCCTTTAGCAGACACCCTTATTCAGAGTGAATTACAATTAATACAGTTCACGAAATTGTGGATTAAGGGCCTTGCTCAGGGACTCAACTATGGCAGAGGTGGGATTTGAACCTTTTGACCTTCTGGTCCATAGTCCAGTACCTTAACCACTAGGCCACCAGAGTCCCACAGTCACGTTTACATTTCACAGTTACATTTAATGACTGTCAAAATTGAATACACCCCTCTCACTTTTGTAAATATTTTAATATATTTTTTTATGGAACAACGCTGAAGATATGACACTTTGTTACAATGTGAAGTAGTCCGTCCACAGCTTGTAATTGTGCTGCTTTAAATTTGCTGTACCCTCAAAATAACTCAACACACAGCCATTAATGTCTAAACCACTGGCAACAAAAGTGAGTACACCCTTAGGGGAAAAATCATGTTGGATTGCTGCCAAGTTACCAAATGGTTTTGCGATTCAGGGTGTGGAAAAAATAGGTAATACATAATTACTGCACATTATAGTTACACTATAATAGACTGGACCTATTAAGGTATACCAGAGGTCTGTGTGTGGTCACGTGACCAGACCAAGGGTTCCACAATACCCCTTGAAAATGTCCAGAAATATAATGATGAAAGACACAGTGAGAGCTCTGCACTGCTACCCAAGTCTTTATTAGATAATCAGTGAGTGCCCCCTGCTGGTACCAGTGAATAATGACTGCTCAACTTAAGAGAAGTGTATCATCATGCAGGTTAAAAAAAACTAATAATAAAAAATACTACCATAATAAATATCCAACAGCAAGTTTTATCTTAAATATACATTTATTCAATTCTATGTCTATGTCTAATTAATTAGCGTTTTTCGAGCAATTAATATTTTAAGTTAAACATAATATTGTTTGCTACATTTTAAACAAAATATTTAATTACTGAGTTATTATAACTAGTTTCAACTACAATCATAACTAATTTCATATAGCGTACTTTCTTCAACAACAATAGTGAACACAACGAGAAGTGAACAGAACACCAGTAACAATCGTATGAAAAGACAGAAATCATGGGTTATCTGCTTTTCTATAGGGGAAGCATTCAGGGAAACACTTGGGCTTGATTCTCTTCACACGACCCATTCTCATGTGGTCTGTGTTTCCACATAGGAATTGAATAACTGGTGACACTGCCATCAGTTTTTAGGTTCCAGCTTATGGGATTTCAATGTAAGTTCTACACATTTGTGCCTTCATCAAGTCTGCTGTTAGTATTCATACAGGTGCACTCGTTGATAGTTCCTCTGAGACACGGACCCAGCTACCCAAGTTCCAAGGTTACTTTCTAAATGTAAGGGGGTCTGTCTCGGTGTCAAAAGACTGGTGAATTTGTGGGCTAAGGACAACCTCATCGACAAGAGTTTCACCCAGAGATGAACTGCCCTTTAATCTCCTTAGCTTTGCCCTTAAGGGCACACACTACTGATGGATGGGTGCTTGCCAAGGTCACCAAGGTTCCAGACAAGATGACCCACGTCATGATAACCGTTTCAGGTAATCACATCGAGACTATAACCTTTGCTGTTATCCGTTCTCCACAGACTCCTGTTATCCTGGGGTTTTCCTGGTTAAAGAGGCACAACGCAAAATTAATCATCCCCTAAATTAATCATCGAGCCAGACAGGATTCGGGCAGACCCAGCCAAGGTGTGAGCACCAGCAGAGTAGCCAGGTTCCTCCAACCACAAGGACCTGTGGCGCAGATCTCGATGGGGAAAAAAAAAAAATCACACAGCATATCTTTCCTGATATGGATTGGGTAATGTGTTAGGAACGAAAGGATGCCACATGATTTTAAGGAAATGAAAACTGCCACCATACAGACAGTACAGTTCAAAGATGACTCGAAAATCAAAGTGGAAAAATGATCCAGCAGGCTTGTCCATTCAGCCAAAAATTCCATAGCAGTTACTCAAAATGATACTCAGTAGTTTGTACGGCTTCCACATGCACTGGGATCTGGGCCAGGTCTTTACTGAGCTCCTGAACAGTCTGAAGTGCAACCTGGGTTCGTCGAGTGGACTGAAACATTTGGGTCAATTAATGACTATGCAACCTCTGTAGGATCCGTAGACGATCAGTAGAGACACTGACCCTAGCCAGCTGCAAACTAGTAAAAAATCAGCCAGAAAAGACGGGGAGGGATTAAATATCAATGGTTTCCACCTAGTAAACCATATGTGTTTTGAGCGTCATCTCATTGTTGTTCCTCTAGTGCATTTGTTGTTAATTTCATTAACACCAAAGCATCTGAAACTGATTAACAACCCCCCCCTTCCCCTTTCCCCTGCTACTTAACTGTTTAGATCAACATCCCAGAAGTTGAACTGAGTTGATGCTATACTATGGTTAAAAATGGTTCCTGTACATTTATTGTGCAGTATATATTATAATATTATATAATAATTGTTCTTACTTAAACTATTATCAATTCATTTTTAATAAAGCACCATCACTCTAACCTTTTAGTGTAGCCGGTGGTTCGATGGTCCCTCTTCAGCGTAATTCAGCCAGTAGAGATTATGCTGGAACCAGAAGATCCAATGGATGGTCGCTTTCAGTCTGTAGCTGTTCTTTACTTCTTACTTTAACTGTTAAATAATGAAGATGTCACAAACAATTTATTGTCTAAACATTCAAACACTTCCATGACAGTAAATATCCTCATCTCATCTTTACCACGTATCTATTTCAAACCATGAAGCCCAGGAATCTTACTAGAAGGATCTTAGGTTCTTACAATTTTCATGTATATTATTTTTATGCTCTTAATGTTATAGCAGCAATTTCATTAAATGAGTGCCATTTTGCAATTGTTTGTTAATTGCAGTTTTTTTTTTTTTTAAATAGAAAAACACAAACAAAAAATCAATAAAAAAAAGACAGAAAATGGGAAAAATACAATGTAATTTCGGATTAAAAAAATAGTAAATTTCACAGAGCCCTTTATACTTTGGTCACACTGAAGAAATCTGACTTAACGTTGGTAAATACTGAATTTTAAGCTACATTAATTTAGTGCTAAATGAAATGGTCAATAGTTCACTTATACTTTATGTAGATGATTTTGAAATCTGAGGTCCTCTTGAAATTCAATTCAATTCAATGTTATTTATATAGCGCTATTTACAATGGTACACTGTCTCAAAGTACAAACCGGATTCCAAAAAAGTTGGGACACTAAACAAATTGTGAATAAAAACTGAATGCAATGATGTGGAGATGCCAACATCTA
>JAUZST010008251.1:0-13660 GCA_034779995.1 Parotocinclus haroldoi
ATATGGCGTCATACTCCAGTATCTACCTTTGCTGGCCGTTCATTAATACCAGTCAGTCTACAGATTCAGAAAGACAGGTTTTACCTTGATCATGTCCAATTCCTCCTTTGTTGAGGCCTGTTGCTTCTCTAGCCTGGTGCTTAGCTGAGAGCAAATCTAAGGCAAGACCACAAAGAGACAAATATAATACAAATGACCAGCTTTCTCTTTATATTGAACACACACACACACACAAAGCTGGAATATAAAGGTGTATAAATATAAACTGTGTGACCAGAGCACTTCACACTACCTGTTTATATTCAGCGATGATAGCCGTGGTCTTTTTAATCTCAGATTCAGCTTTCTCCAGCTCTCTTCTGAACACCTCCTTTAACTAAAGCATGTACACATCGACAGTCACTCTCACGTAAAAAGAATGAAAGCTATAAAGGAAACACATTGTTCAGACTCGATCACTACTTTCTTAAACCTAACATAGCCCCACACAGCTAAAACTGTCCTGTGTAATGGAGGTGAGGGTGTAATGAAAATGGTAACCAGGACTGGATTTCTGTATGGATTACTGTGATACAGCACTCTGAGGAACCCAGACCTGAGCTGTCTCTTCCTCCTGTCTCCTCTTTTCTTCCTCTGTCTCCACCAGCCGCTGCTTGGTGCTCAGCAGCTCTTTGTTCAACACGTCAGCCTTGTCCTCCGCCTACACACAACACACAACACACGGGGTTAGTTTGCAAATGGTGAAAAGTTTGTTGTTGGGCTGTCTTTAACGGTAACCGACTTCCAACATAGCTACCATCTTATGACCAATATTTTATGTCTTTTTAAAACCAAAGCGAACTGTGTGGATTTAATCTTAAAACTCTGAAGCTGGTGGTGTCTGTATTTTGTCCTCTGGTGCAGTTTGTTCACTCATTTTTGGCTTCAGCCATGTGTTTCTATGTAGAGCAAAATGAGCAAATGAGCAAAAATGTTATCGTATACGTTACTTTTCGCACCGACACATGATTTAACAAACTGATACCACTCTAGCTTGGATGGACATCCCATGCAGACATGAATAGTTTTGTCTGATACAGCTATGGCCAGTTGGGATTGTCTTCAGGTGTTGCAATAACTACTGGCCCAAAAGAAAACTACTTTTCCCATAAGCTGAATGACTTGAATGTCAGTCTAAATCACCGCTGTGTTCTTCATCGTCACGTTCAGGAATGACATGCCACTGTTGTCCTAAGATTTCTCATTTTGGTCCGTGAGTGTAGATTTGTAACATTGCTTTGAGACTATGCTCTTTGGGCTGTATAAATAAAATTTTATTTGATTTGGACATCAAATCTAAATGTAATATAGGGGCCTTATTTTCAGTGTTTTCATCCATCCACTTATTTATACACTCGCTCAATCCAATTCAGGGTCACACAGGTCACTGCCTAATCAGAATTACAGGGTACTATGTAGTAAACAAACCTACAGAGAACACCAGTGTGCACTTGAACTGACTTATTTACAGTTCATAATAACTTGAAAAACTGTTTCGTATTCAAGTTTGTGTCTGCAGGGATGGAGTAGCTTGGCAGCTGGGCAGAGGTGGGATTTGAACCCAGGACCATCAGGTTAATGCAGGTCCAGAGTACAGTACCTTAACCTCTAGGCTACCGTTAGTCTCAAAATAAACAAGTAGGTAAGAAATGTAAGAAAGTTCAGACCTGGTCCAGATCGTTTCTCAGAGCAATCTTGCTGGTGACCAGCTCATGGGCGAGGTCATCGTTCTCCTGCTCCAAACGCATGCTTGCTTCCTGTAGCCGCCGATTTTCCCTCTGTGTACACACACGCACACACGTACACGTACACACACAATGTCACTTGCTTTGAACCATGTCAGAAATAAACAGCGAGAGAACCTCTGCCTGCGGTCAAGCATCCAAGCCACAGAAACACAATGACCTGCATACTAAATTCAATCAGATGGCTGCTCATTGGAACATCTAACCACAAATCTAACAATCAGCAGGCAGACAGGAAACATGTGATTGAGCTCTGATTTGCTCTCAAATGCTGATAGATCATCAAAGGAAGATTTACCAAGAATACACTTCAATTTCCCCAAATGCATTCGCTTTCTTACCTACGTTTTGTACAATGTGTTTGATTCCTTAATTTTGCACTTGAGCTACGAGTCAAATGTAACTGTCAAGACTTGGCGGTTTGTAACAAATGCTGATGAGGTTTAGTACAGAGTGCACCTGTGTTATCTATAAAATACATTAAATGTAACAGAAGAGAAACATGACCATGACAACTGAATACAGTTTCTGTCCTAAATTTGGTATCATTATATCTATAACCAGATACCAGCTGTTGTTTACACTAATAACATTTTAAACACCACGCATCTCCACCCTCAAAAGCCTGAAGGCTGAGTTTTATCTGATTGCTGAAAGTTACGGATATTATCGAGCAACAGCAAAGCATCCTGTTTTACTCCATGCATCCTGGTCAGGACAGCAGTGGAGGGTCTGGAACCTAATCCAGAATTCACTGGTTGCTGGCAGAAGTACACCTCGGACAGGTTGCCAGTTCATCCCGGGTTCCATTAACACCCCTTCCAACGTTCATGTTGGAAAACCTCACCTGGGTTTTGAACCCCGACTCTTAGGAACTGCTGTTTGTCTGGTAGCTGGAGCTACATGAAAATGAGCTTAACGTCTAAAATTGAAATATAATGTGCTGGATGTAAAGAACGTTACTTATGAAACCTCCTTTAAAAACGAACTGTTTATTTTAGCTGCTATCCTTCCAAGCTTTCCAAGCCTTCTCGGACTGATGAAGGGTCAGCTTGGCATCCCGATGAAGTGGTCATATTTCCCCAGTCTAAGGAGAGGTCATACTTGCTAATGAAAGCTATAGAAGCTATTTTCTAATTCCTCTCAGTTTTCTTATACTGTACACAAATTTTCTTTATTGTGGTTGTATTCTAATAAAGAGACATACAACAAATAATTATATATGGTCATTATATCATTGCTAAAACAACAAATCTAATGGTGGCCTAAGACTTCTGCACAGTACTGTAGCTCCAATGCAAAATGAAATATAGATATTTTTTGTTTTAAATCAAGCGAGCTCAATCACACATAAACAATCTTGTGGCTTTATCAGAACAGTACAGCTCATTAAACTTTAGTGCCATTTAAGGAAGTTTAAAAAGCTTTTTGACACCTGTTCAGAAATCCAGCTAAACGTAAGCACTAACATCAGCTTGGTGTCCCCGTGGCTAAGTGTTTGACAGTTGGCTCCGGCTTGACCGTTGACAGGTTTCACTGGCAAGAAGAGTGTAGCAAAGCTTGCTTAACTGGCTTTGTAGAAGCTAAACAAGCGTAACAAATGATCAGGTATTCACACAAATGCACATAAACTGTACATGCTATAGCTACGGCTTCAAACTGAAAACACAGCAGGGTCTGATTACAGTATTCTCCTCCCATCCACATTGGATTCAATACACAGTGGCGGTCAAAACCACAAGGTCACAAAGTCTAATACACAATCAAATACTAAACAAGCTTTTCATTCTCTGTCTTATACAACCAATACATAGACCCTGCAACCACACTAACAACCACTTTATTTCTGCAAAACAAACAAATCTATATAATGGTTTATTATGTATGTTTTTGTCCTGTAGGTGAACAGAGGGTACAGACTCCCTCAAACTTCCCTTTTGACTGCTTGTCTCTGTATGTAGGTTTAGTGGGCTTATCTACAGCTGCCTTTGACAGTAAATCCCTAAACTGGGCTTTAACACCTTCACATCACTTTAGCTTTATAAATGCTAAGCAATGACACAGCATAGAACAGGTTCAGCTGTAGCTAAAAGCACTGAAAGCAGCTTGCAGCATTTACACAGACCATTACAAATACAGAGTCAGCACTTCTCAAAGCAATATTAGGGGTTTAGGATGAGATCATAGAGCCTTAACAAAGGGGACCTAAACTCAGAAATGTGATGAACCACTGATCCCACACACCTCCTACAAATAAATACAGGTATGCGCCATTTAGGGACCATCTGATCCGACGTTCTCTTTCTAGTTTCTCATTCACAACTGAGGTCTTACAAATGATAAGAAATTATAAAAGGAAATAAAAATCTGTCTTTTAACTCAGACATTCAGGTCGTAAACATCTCATCACCTCAACAGCCAATCAACACTGCAGATCCATGAGTAGAGGTAGGAGTTTAAAAAAATGGAAGTCTGTCCTGACTCCTTTTTTTTTTGTAAATGTATGAGCCAGTCCTATTGTAAGTAGTACCACTCCCTACACATTCTCTCTAACCTGGTTCACGTTCCGTCTCTGATTGGTCCTTTCGATCTTCCATGTTGTTCGAAATACTGACAATCAAAGCATTTTTGCCCTAAAGCTTGGCTTCCATCAAACGAAAGCACCAGGATCATCATTCCACACTCAAAGGTGACAGCTTTAACCTACTCAAAAAAGCGGTACCATTAGGGATGCTGAGCTTATGGAAGCGTTCCAATCGTGTTTCCATCGGTATCTCTGATACATTTTGTGCTTTAGATGTACATTACAGTAGCATAAAGACTCACAGAACATACGGTTCTCTATAATAGTGAATCACAGAAAAGCTAAGCGACCCTAGATTTCATATTACCTACTAAATGCAAGTTTAAAATATATCCTATACTGCTCACAAAAACTAGGGCACATGTCAAAGTGAAATATCCCATAATTAAATATCGCCTTGGAGAAAGCAAAGCAAACTACTCCACTATCCTGCCCAAATACTTCATGGATCGCATCGATGAATGGATGACCCATCAAGTGACCGATGGTCGGCCGCGACTGTACGGTTAATCCCAATCCAATCCAAATATCGCCTACATTATATGAGCAGTGTAGAACCTACAGAACCTTTCCATTGCCAGGTTTGCTTCCAGTCTTCAGGTAGCTTACAACACATGACTGATTGCTGTCATTTCCACCCTGCTGGACCATGGCAGTGGGGTAATTTTAATCAACCACACAGGTGCTAATGACAGCAAAGTACCAAGCTCAGTTTTTGGGGACACAGCCAATTATGACCAGAAAATAAAGAACAAACCTGTGTAGGGTCTAACAAGCATGAAGAAACATGGCATCACAGCTGATGAACAAAATTATATAAGTGGATCATTGGAGGCCAGTGCTGAAAACCTAAAGCCTAACGAGCTAGTCATGAGGATGTATGGAATCCAGATGCCTCCACACTGGCTGTCCTGCCATTTCAACATCCCCTGTTACATGACTCAGAAGACCAAGCTTAGTGTGACAGTGTCCACTCCTAAGTGCTCTCACATGACACACACACCCACACACACACACACACACACACACACATACATACATACAACAGGATGTTCTGCTTATCAGAAAGAGGAATGCCAGTCATCTGATTCCAATTTTCATTTCACACACATGCGAACCCCTTTTCTGTTACTCAGTACCAACCTACAGAACACACACTGATTATCACAGATACAACAAGCTCCGCCTGCATCTGCAACAAACACACAGTGTAAAAGACGAGCTAGAGCAGAGAAGCAGACGAACAAGCAGCTGGTAAAAGTCAGATTGCTTTCCCGAGTTTATTGCTTACCTCAGTGTGACAAGACTACATGCACTAACAGAGAACACACACCTCAGTGGTCCTGCAGAAAACAGGAACGCTTCCACTCCACACACACTCTCACACAGCACTGGTTAAACATGTGAGTGAACGAGGCTCACTGGGAAACGCTGAGTGAGCAAAGCTCATTGGTTAAACGTGTGAGCGCTGAAGGAAGTAAACAGGAAGTGATGGAACGAAAAGCACAAAGAACTGCGTCCTCAAGACACATCCTGCCTCCCACTCTTGCCAATATGCTAACCAGAAAACTTTTCTAAAAGAAGTTTAAAAAACGTATGGCTAAACTTTATTACATTCAAAACAAAGTATTCAATGTAGCATTCACTTTCAACAGGTATACATGCCAGAACATGCAGTATAAAAAGAAGAATATTTATCAAAAATAACAATATCTATTAAAAAAAAATCAAATAGTTAGTAAAACACACCACGTGGCCAAAAGTATGTAGACACCTCCTGGATTTGGATTTTTGAACCCAATTGTTAAACAGTCCTTAAAACAGAAGGGTGCAGCCATGAAGTGGCAGTAAAACCACTAGTTCGTACGACGTGAACAGCTTAGTGGCACGGCTCTGTCACACACGGTCTATCCTGCAAGTCAGTACAGCTAATTTTAGCTCAGCAAGAGCATCCTTGGCTCCTTGTAACTGCGGTTAGCGTGAAGTGGAAACGTTTAGGAAAGTGGGAGTCAAACAAACTCACAGAATGAGACAGCCTAGTGTGAAAAGGTGTGTTAAAGCAACATCAGCACATGAGCTATTCATCAGGAATGTCATGGATTCCGTTTTCAGACCCACACGACCGTATACAAGCCTACATGCACTTGATTGGATAAAGTTATTCAGCTCTATGGAATTCCCTGTAGTAATCACATTTTATCACCTGGTGGTCTAAGGGATGATTCTGAATCTGGTGCATGCCAGAATTACGACACAGTTTGATATCATAGTGCCCAAAGTAGAGTTTGGCATAAAAACATAAAGTAACACCTTGTTTCCACACTCATCAGTTCCACTTATCATATAGATACACATTGTAGTTCTACAGTTACGGACTGTAGTCCATAGGTTTCTCTTTCCAAATTGTTTGTCCCCTTTAATCTGTTCCCTAATTCTTAGGACCCCCATGGGACCAGTGTTCACCCATTGTACTCCATTAGAACCATCTATCATATTGCTCCACCTTGTAGATTTAAAGGCAGAGACTATTCCTGTTGTTGCACAGTTTGTGTTAGTCATCCTCTAATTCTTCATCAGTGCTCATGGGACGCTGCCTACAGGATGCTGGACTTTTTTCAGTCCAGTAGTGATCCTCCAGTGTTTAAAACTCCAGCAGCACTGCTGTGTCTGATCCACTCGTTCCAAGCAACACAAACTCACATAACACCACATCAGTGTCACGGCAGTTCTGAGAATGACCCACCACCCATATGGGATCTGATCTGTGCTGAGAACAGAGGAAAGGGGAAGGAAAATTAACTTACAGGCTGTAAGCGTACAACCTCATTGTCCGTGGAACTGATAAAATGAACAGTGAGTGCAGAAACAAGGAGGTGTACCTAATAAATTGACCTGTGGGTGCAGTTTCATTATTTTAGGGCTGCCAAAATGTATGCACTATCACTGATAATCTTTTAAAAACATCAGTAGTCGCACTTTTGCTGCTTGACCCTGTGAAGGATCCATATGTCCAGGCTGTATCCAATACGGCCCCTTCTAATATTTCTATGTTCTACATACTACACAGAGCTCTAGAGCTCTATTAGAATTAATTTAGATACTTCCTTAGGTACTTCTGAATTTCTGTACAAATGCAGTTTGATTCGATCACATATTCACTTTACTATATGGCACAGGGAAACTATGCATGTGCTCTTTCTTGTATGCCTAATAAAACATTTTGGATTAAAAGGGACGTATGTCTGGACTCTGCTAATCGGGACGCATCGCCAGCCTTCCAACAGAGACCTCAAAGAAATGCTATGCTGCGGTATATAATGTCTGTGCATTTATTATAAATGATACACTAACTGGAGCTAAACACCTATCAAACACAGGCAAGTGGAAAACGTGCAAGAAAATGAAGAATGTGACTATTTTGATTATTTAAAACTAAAGTTTGACGCTCGAAGTGTAAGGCATTTACATTTTTTTTCCAAGATTTTTGACTGGTTGCAAAATAGAAATCTAATTACCGCTCGAGTCATGTAAGCAGGGAACTTTATTTGATTACCCAATTGCATGTAAACTTGTTGATCGCATTACTAACAAAATCAGATTATACGCAGTTACTGGATTATTAATGTAAATGTAAATGCCCTCTCTGTCCACAAATGTGGTCTATTGGTTTCACGTGAAAGAACCCGACTCCCACGCAAACTGCATCCATTCCAAAACATTGAAGCTGCTATGGAACTTGGATTATTAGCAGCCTTTTCATCCAAGATCAGAGCTTGTTCTCACTAATGCCTCTGTAGCCGTGAGTGTAAGTGACGCCAAAATGTAGCACGAAGCCTTTACGGAAGAGGAGCCTTTTACAGCGGTAACTCCAATATAATAGTTTAGACAAGATGTTTGTGTAAGGTGTCCACAAACTTTTGGCCATGTCGTGCATATTCAAGGAACATAACGCGTTGCAGAACCCTTACAAATAAAACACTGTTTGACAGCTAACACAATGTTTGCCAATCACAACTGTAAACAACTTCAAATGGTTCAGAAATGTGTTCAGCTTTCATCCACAATTGCGACCATTATTTGCGACATTTAGCTTATAAAATAAAACATTCTTCACTAAACACAACTATATTAATTAAGTGAAAAATACAACATTCCTGGGGAACATCAAGTTACAATACTTAGCAAAAGCCTTCATAACTTTACATCTTATAAAAGGACAACAAAGTGATGTAATGTTAGGGTAACACAAGGTAACACCGGAAATTCTGTCTCTGTCTCCTGTTTGGAGGCTGCTGTGATCACCGCGGCTCTCTACACAGTCCTGAACTGCGACAGAGTGATGAGATGGGGTGAGAGGAGGAGATGGGGGTGAGTATGAGGAAAGCAGGACATGCACATCCGTGGCTTTAGAGCTTACCTGGTATCTGTTGATGGGGTCTTCCTGCTGCAGCTGGCTTTCTCGCTGAGTTTGGTATTCCTTTTCAAACTTCTTTAGCTTCTTGGTTGGCACCTAAAGAGAGAAATAATTTTTTTTGAAACAGGGTGTTATAAGCCAGGGGTTTCCAAAGGTCTCTCATTGTACGGACCGTACTGCAGGGCGCACAGCTGGGTGCGTGGGTGAAAAAAGCGCAAGTCGGTTTTATGACGGTAATATTGCAGCTTTTTTTTTTTTTTATCAAATGGAAGAATGTGGAGGTCTTTATGACTCAATTCGATTTTCTTATGAATTTGTATTTCTGATGTGTGAACGTGTGTGTGAGCAAAACAACACAGTTTCTTAAGCACGAAAAAAAAAACCTTTAGCTACCTGCAATTAAAAGAAATGAGTAGAAACAGAGGTTTAAAATAATGTGTTCTATTGTAGATTCACCTTATATTAAACAGCAGAGTGAAAACATTGCTTCTTATTTCTGAAAACAATATGTAACAATTCAAGATTCAGGTTTTCTCTATAGAAGAAATCATTCTGGAGTCGGCTGCAATTACAAGTGGTTCCTGTTTTACAATGGGATGATTTAAGATATTTCATGGTATGATGGAAATGTAATAACACACACACACACACACACACACACACACACACACACACACACACACACACACACACACACACACACACACACACACCCCGGGGCATAGAGTTTATTCAGTATGATACTCTCCTGCGCTATGCTATTATACAATATTGAATATATATAGTTTATACACTGCTCACAAAAATCAGGGGATATTTTAAGGAGGATATTTAATTTTAAAATACGCAATGCATTTTTGTAAGCACTACATTAAACTCCTAGGTTTACGACACAATGAATTTGTTGGAAAGTATCCTCATCCTAAAATGGGGACTACCTGTAAAAAATTAGAACAAGTCTGAAATGTGTAAGAGACCATGGCATACGATTGCACCCTCTGGTGTTACAATATGCAACTGCATAGATGTGCATAATGCATGTGATTTTAAGACCGCATTTAGACTGGATCCTGCATTTACACTTGTATCTTGATTGCTTGCTAATAAGATTTGAACCTACGTGCATTTACACCCAATACTCAAACGTGTTTATGGTCAGCCAGAGTGAAATATGATTGTTTTATTCCAAGTTGTATGTAAACCAGCTCAACAGCCATCCAAATCAAAGGACCAGTGGTAAAAAGCATGTCCAACTTCAAGTTCCTGGGCATCCAGATTTCTGAAGTTCTTTCTTGGACCTTCAACTCCTTCTGGTTTGTCAAGAAGGTGCAAAAGCATCTTTACTTATTGAGGAGACCAATGAAGGACCATTGATAGTGGGGTATGGCAGCCTCGCTGTGGCACTACAACAGGTGGGGAAGACGGGGTTTTGTTGCCTTGTACTTGTACTGAGCAATTACAAAGCTGAATTTATCTCTCCATCTATAACACTGCTCCATCCACTTCCTGTGTTGTTCAAGGCTTTTATGCGTCTCAAAGCTCCCTCCTGAACTCATTTCAGAAATCAGAATTAAACTACACAGAAATGTATCTTTTGCGCATGTACAAAGACTTTTATGTTCAATTTATTTACAATACACATTACCTCAAAGGAGCTTTATAAATACACTTGAGTCTAGACCCCAAAAAAGCAAGCCAGAGCCGACTTGTGACTTATCCCTATGCAGATACAGACCTGTTACTCAGGACAACTGTAGAAACCTAGTGTAAAAGGGTCTAGGTGATGGGGAATCTGTGCTATAAACAATGCCCTCTACCACACAGGGTCTGCTTTCAAACTGACCTGACTAAGGGCGGTGGTGATGTGGAGGAGAAATACATTTCCATTAAAAACCGTAATTCAATTCAAAATGTACATTTCTATTAAGGACATATTTTCTTTGTAAAACCAATTACATAAAGATCACAGATAGAGACGAGTTCCCCATTTGAGCCGGGTTCCTCCTAAAGATTCTGGTTTATAGGTCTTAGGGAATTTCTCCTTGCCACTGTCATCTCTGGCGTGCTCTTTTCGGGTCCGGACTCAGCTTTTGTAACATTGCTTTGAGACAACTAATTGTTGAACAAACAAACTCCCAGGGAACACTGTATGACTATATTTGATCAAAACATTGAAATAAAGAAATATTATATAAATAATTATGTAAATATTATATTTTTTATATACATATTATATTTTTTATATAAATATTATATTTTATATAAATATTAAATAAACAAATACTTCTCTCTATGAGACAAGGACATAATGCTAGGACTGTGGTCGCTTAGCAATTAAGGTACTGGACTCTGGACCAAGGTTCAAAGACCCACCTGCCACAGCTGGTTCCTCAAGCAAGACCCTTAACACACAATTGCTTGAAATCTAAGACTGTGTCAGTTATAAGTCGCTCTGGATAAGGGCGTCTGCAAAAAGTCGAAAATGTGAATTCTGCATTTCCTGCAAGATAATTCGTCTTTTCTTTTCTGACAAACTAACATTATAGGCCAAAGGAACTTCATACTATTACTAAAATCAGTAGGACTTGTCTAAACAGACCAAAATAGAATATATGTAATAATAAGAACAACAATATGTTTAGTTCAGTAATACATCCCATATGATACTGATAACTGACTCTGTATAGTTAGAGTTTTGATTCCTGTTCAGAATCAGTTTTTGTTTTCACTTCAGCCCCAGTTGTGGTTTTTCAGGTTTAGTGCTTTTAGTTTTTCTTGGGTACAAGTATTGCCCGTTTGTATTCAAGTGTTCTCACAGTGCACTCTCATATTGAAAAGTTCCCATTTTCCACAATTAACTCCAGTTAAATGGATGTTACACCGACGGAAATTAAAGACAGTCTGCACTCCAGTGTGGAGACCATACATTCATGTTTCTCTCAAATTATGATTACATTTATGTTTGTTAAATACTGTATTTGTGGTTAAAGCATTTGTTATTAGTCATATCACTGTTTAGGTTATAAAAATAGCTGTTATTCTAGCTGTGTTGCTTGTGGTTTTGTAATGAAGGCTTGTTGCTTGGGGCTGCTTCCCTGATAAAATTTTTAATAAAAGAAAATGGTTGTGGCAAAATTATCTGGTTCGTTAAAATCCTTCATAATTCAGTAACCATTTGATCAAGATCCGAATGTGGTGTTGATTTGTATACATTTACATTATTTAGCAGACGCCCTTATGCTGAGCGACTTACAATTCATACAGTCTTACAATTCAAGCAATTGTGGGTTTAAGGGCCTTGCTCAGGGACCCAACTGTGACAGAGGTGGGACCTGAACCCTGGACCTTCTGGTCCATAGTCCAGTACCTTAAGTCCACCACAGTCCCAGTTGTATAAGAACTTTGTGACTTTTGTTCAGTGGGGAAAAAAAACAAAACTGTAATGTAATCTGATGTAATTTTACATTACATCCTGCTCCAGGAACGAAAACAATTCACTTTTCATTTTTGGGACTCAAAAGTTGAACACAAAGAGTAGCCTAGAAGCAGTGACTAAATCCATCACTGACATGACATGCTTCTCAACACTGCCCCACTCAGATACTGATGACAGTAATAATAAGCATTTGGTATAAACATGAATGCTATACTTCCAAGTGTTTAGCAAATCAGTATGTTCATTCAATTAACATATATCTTTACTCCCAAAATGGGATTGATAAATGGAATAGTCAATGAACTTCAGGACATCCAATGCATTTGCACTAACTCATTTGAATAAAAAGGAGAAAAATGTTTCAGTGTGGCTTGACACGTTTATTATTTGTTAGTATACACTGGGGTTAAGATTTCTTTCTCACAATGATATCTGCTCCTTTTGAAAAGACTTAAGACATGACTGTAATTGCCATGACATTCTTATTCATCATCATTTCAGAGCAAACCTTCATTTTACTCATTCAGATACTTAATGAGTTCAGTAAAATGAGGCGTTTCTCATAAAGTCCTCAAACTGGAGGACTTGACCACACTTACGGAAAAGGCTTTTGAGGCACAGCATGCTAATTCTGTTTCACCCACACTAATCACGTGTTTGAGTAATTCACTCCGCTCAGCGAAGAATAAGCTGCCCCCATGAAGCTTTGAGGCTTTAAACCTTCAGGCTGCTAAGTAACTCCTGTGTTTTCTCAGTACTGGAGATACTGTACTGGAGTGTCTGCTGTAGTTACTATGGGGTTTAGAGGGAGGGGCTGAGCGACACCTAGGAGCCTGGTTTCAAGGGATCTGTCTGCACCACTGCTGTTAAACACTGGCATTCCTTGGGGTTTCTATTCAATACCAAATTAAAGCCTGGATGCTATCAAATCTATTCATATCCTTTAAATGATAAATGCTAGGGCTGAAACAAAATAACTGGTAATTAATTTATTAGTTAGAAGCACGATTGTTTGATCGATTTCTGAAAGAAATCACTCTCTAACAGCTAAAATGTGATATACAGCACTGTGTATCCTTATGTCCTTAAAGTCTTTTAGCAATGGCTGAAAGATTTTAACATTGGACTGAACCACTTCAAACTTGGAAATTTTCAAACTCTCCCCCTTGTGAAAAAGTGGTTTCCTTGTTTCTACTTTTCTTGACTGTAGATGGGCCAAACTACCAGATGCTGCTATTGCTCAAGTGTAAGGGGAGCTCACACTAAATACTTGCCACTGTAGCCTACAGAAGCTTATGTCCGATTCTTGCTGACTGCTAACAAAGAAACTGATTATATACAATGATATTTGGACACTATACCACTGGTAAAACAATGGTGTATCTTATCTTCTAGTGGCCTTAGTTTAACATTGCTCTAACCTGCATATTTCAGTCAGACAC
>JAUZST010008252.1:0-13659 GCA_034779995.1 Parotocinclus haroldoi
AGACAGACAGACAGACAGACAGACAGACAGACAGACAGACAGACAGACAGACAGACAGACAGACAGACAGACAGACATGTATAAGAGTAAGCCTACTATCTACCAGTTAATGTGATATGCTGTGGACTATAGACCAGAACGTCCAGAGTTCAAATCCCACCTCTGTCAAGCTACCACTTTTATGTCCTTAAGCAAGGTTCTTACCACAATGGATAAAGGCATGTGCTAAAGGACATATATGCAAATTACATAACTGTAAATGTCACTTATGTTTTCATATCTCTGAGACATGTACGTACCATTTGCATGTAGTTTTACTTGTAAAAATACCCTGTATGTTTGCAATAGAAAATGTCCTGTTGGGTTGCGCAAATAAATTAGAAAGAGGCATCATACAGTAGTAGATGGTAAGAACACAATTTAGTGCATTATTGGGTACACAGCCGTTATGGTAAAATGGAGGTAAAAAGGAAGGCATTAGTGCTGGGCAGAATACTGGTTCATCAAGGCTATATATAATATAATGAAGTTTTTTTTGGTCCTCGGTTGGTGACGCTAGCAACTTGCTATGTTAACTCTGTGGAAACATGTGGTGGAAGACCAGAAGTTTATGTCATTATGTCAGATTTTGTGACAAAAACCAGTAGCACCTGTGAAACAGTGAAGCCAAAAAGTCACCATATATGACACTAAAAGCAAGCTTTGGGGTGACATCATGAACACAGTAACAATTCACCTACTCAAGGAAATATAGACAGTCAAGAGAGATTTGTTCACTGCTCACAAAATGTTGGGGATATTTAAATACGAAGTTTGGCAGTAGTGTTTTGGCAGTCATAGATGACCATACACACTACTAAACAGTCAATGTGTGGTATTCTCACCCAGTTTAACGTGGTTCTGTTCACCCTCATGAATATGTTACTTGCTACTTAATCATGAGAATTGAGTTTGCATTTCATTTGTGTAATTGAACAGCTTTCTTTAACTTTCCGGTTGCTTTGCTGATGATCATGTTTAATAAAATAAAATCACATGCTGTTTGTAATAGCTGCATAATAATTTTAAAATATTAAATTTTTTGAGCAGTAAATTAAAACACCTGTCTCAGTTAATGTCTTAGTGGGCCGAAAATACACTGCTAACAAAGATTAGGGGATATTTAATTATGGGAGATTTCATTTTGAAGTATCCCCTAATTTTTGTGAGCAGTACACTTAAGTGAAACAAAAACAAAAACAAAAAACTGGCATGTGTACATATAATACATATAATTTTTGTGGGACAAAAAGTAACAAAATCTGTATAGGGCAAATGTTTTGTTGTTATTATTATTATTATTATTATTATTATTATTATTGAAACTTTCAGCATTCTTGCTGAAACAGGACGATCGTCTCCATAATTATTTGGCACCCCTGGTATAGAAATGGTTATTTAAGAAAACACGTGTAGTTAATTAGTGTTTGTGGTTAATCTTTTTTGAGTTTCTTTCCTCAAAACATGCGTCACAATCGTTTGCACGTTTGGAATTAAATGTAACTTAAATCATTTTGCTATTTATATTTTACTTTTAAGATGATCTGCATTTTAAGGAACCTATATTGGAATTGGATTATATGGCTTTAGAACGTTTTGTTTCCTTAAATACATGCAATTAAAGGTTATCAAAGGTTGTCTTGCAAATCTTGCTGTTAGGATAAACAAATTAACCACAAACACATTTTATCTCACTTTAGCTGAAAGACCTGGGGGTTATTGTGGGATGGTTAATGGAGTTTTCTGTGTACATTTTTAAGTGTTAATGGTCATCATAATTGATAAAGCACAGATGGTTGGGTTATTTTCAAATCCCTGGTACTTGCTAGTTGTGATGGTGCACTGTTTTAGCTATTGCTTACAGTGGTACTTACTACTAACTGTCTCTGTTCCAAATCCATGGGTATTTAATGAATTGCCAGGATCAATCATTGATGGCACTATATAGGGCATTACATAGGAGTAATGAAGTTCTTCAGCCTTAGTGTATACAGTTCTATCCAAGGAGCTGCTAATTGCTGTAACAAAGCAAATGATTAATCAAGTTCTTTGACTTCTTGTGGACATGTTACTGAATTAATCAGAATTGTGCGTTTTCAACACTAAGTCAGACATCTATCTTTTTCTACAGGCACAGTCACATTTATGGAATTAAGGATGACCTTGGAACCACAGCTTTCTACGTTGTTTCAACTAGCAAAACTGCAAAAACTGCTGAGGGGGACATATTTGATGATGGACAGGATACACTCATCTACCTATTACTCATTCAAGGAAACGCCTGCTGAGAGAATAGTCTTAGTTGAAGTGGATGAAGTCAGACATGGTGATGGTGTGGTGTTCCCTTTACAGTCATTATATTTCCATTAACAGACAACAACGTCTTACACAAAATGATGGCTCAAATGGATACAGACTGAGTTTGAACTTTCTTCTTCCTCGTTTGTTTTACTTCTGTGGGGGTCATCCCCACAATGCTGGGTGCTGGCCTCGTGCGACGTCTCCACCGCCAGCTCACTCTCCAAACCACCTTTCTCCTCCTCTTCCTCGTGTGCATGCTCAGCGTCTTCATCTCCGCCTACTTTCTGTACGCCGTTAAAAGGGAGTTTGAGCCATCTGCCGGAGCTAGTCCAGAGGACTGCGATGATGTCACACCGTCCCGGCTCCTCCCGCTCCACAATAGCATGGGTGAAGCCGTGGCAGCAGAAGAAAGCCGAACAGATCCGGTGGTTCTGGTGTTTGTGGAGAGTCACTACTCACAGCTGGGCCAAGACATTGTGGCCATGCTTGAGTCGGCCCGATTCCGGTACCATACTGAGATTTCTCCTGGTAAAGGAGACATGCCCACACTAACAGTTCGTGACCGGGGCCGATTCATTCTCATCATCTATGAGAATATCCTCAAGTATGTCAATTTGGATGCCTGGAACAGGGAACTCCTGGATAAATACTGTGTGGAGTATGGAGTGGGAATTATTGGCTTCTTTAAGGTCACTTGATCCACTTTATTTCTCTCATACTGTCTACACTGTTACACTTGATTGTCACTTTCTGTCAGTTAACAGATTTCTGCACTTTTTTTGCGTAGGCTAATGAGAACAGTCTCCTAAGTGCGCAGCTGAAAGGCTTTCCTCTGTTCCTGCACACAAATCTGGGGTTAAAGGACTGCATGGTCAACCCAAAATCACCACTCCTGCACATCACCCGTGCTCATGAGGTCTGATCACATGTTCAGCAAATCCGCTTATGTTTCTATTCATAATTTTAAACCACAAATCTTCTGGATGTGAGGAATGTAGATAAAACCCCTTCCAACCATTACTAGGATAAATATCGTTAAATTGTTGAAAAAAGTTTTTAAAAAGTAGAATATGTGTAACTTTAACTTTTGTAAGTTTAATCTGATAACACTTAAGTATGTGTGAAAACATTAATATTATAGTAGTGTCTCAATGTAGTATATAGTAAAGCAAGTTAGTTTAATTATTAAGATGTTTGTGCTTTAGCTTTTATTTGTGCTGAACAGTCTTTAAAACCTTTTTCTATATCTCTACATAAAACATCAGAATTCACACAGGTTCTAATATGTCAATTAAACAAACGAGACAAAATATACTACTGTTGAATTTTTGTTCTATAACCTATATGTGAAACCTGGTGGTGGTTGTGTCATGGTTTGGGCCTGTTTTGCTGAATCTGAGCCAGGACAGCTTGTCATTATTGATGAATCAATGGATTCTGAATCATACCAGCAAATGCAACTCAAATGAATCTCAAGAGGGCACATGCAGTCCTGGCATGCATTAAAATTGTCCATGTCCTGTCAGCTTGCAAGAGCTAAAACTGTTTTGTATGAGGAATGGGATAAAGTTCCTGGATTAAACTAGAATTTGCTGGACTGATCAACAGTTATGTTTTGTTGCAATATTTACAAGGGGGTCACAAATAGCAATGGTTCACTTATAATATGTTAATGTAATATGAGATTTAGTGTCATATTGTTAATTCATTCATTTAATTTAGTTCTCTTATCTATATTTAGGACATATGTTTACGTCCTACTTATATTTAAGTCTGATGAGTCAGATTTATCCAGAAATATACAAACTTCAAACACCACTGTGAATTAATCAGCTAACAAGTCGTTTTGTTTTGATTTCTGAGTAGCTGAAACACATCATATAATTTTCATGTTATTTGTTTCTTGTTGTGCAGTTGACTTAGCTTCCAGTGGTGTTGTTTATTGCTTTTGAAGTATGTAAATATTTATTGATTTAGTTTTTATAATGACAAATTATGCACTTCACTGTTCTCCTTGAAGCTCTGGTTAGATTTAGAGCCTGCAACAAGGACTCAGGCTACCAATCTGAATAGAATATACCCTTTTGTTGGTGCTACCTGTATCACGCATGCCATTTATCCAATTAATTGGCTACTGTAAATTATATGGACTGTTTTAAGGAAGTCCAATATTACATATAACATCCCAAAACCCACAATAACCAATTTGGGAGTGTTTTGCACACATAAACAATTATCTGCACTTTTTAGCTTCTGTTAAGACAATTTACACATCAATTTTTCCTCTTTTGAGACCTGTCTCTTCACAATGAAAAACAGAGGTCATGTCTATATCACACACTACATTGCTTAATACCATTAATGACATAACCTTGAGAGTGTTTAGTATTCTGTATATTTTTAGGAAGTAGTCAGGAGAAAGCTGTTTTACTCTGACAGAGAGATTGTACATGCTGAATAATCGAATTGTTGGCCTAAAAGCTGGCTTGCTTTATCAGATTTTCCAAATCAAATAATGAGATACTTGCTCTCCAGATATCATAATAGTGTGCTGTTTAAATGACCTCTTGAACGATCAGATAACTGCTCAAATTTCATAATGATTGGACTATTAGTGTACATGTAAAACACCTTTATTGCCTTGCTACTCCTAACCATCAGGTTATTCCATCAGGTCTGAATAGCTTGACTTCCTCGATAGAAACACTGCTGTTTTAAGGATACTGTAACCTAAAATCTCTTTTTCTCTCTTTCTGTAAGAGTGAATGAACAGTGGGTCATAAAATATATAATATATATGTTAACGCTGTCTAAAAAAAACAACCTCTCAGCACTGTTTTGGCGAATGACTATTATTAATTTTTTAATCCAAATTTTAGGCCATATATTCTTTACTTATTATTTATTCTATGCATGTAAGACATTATGAATCATAAACTATAAACTAGGATTGCAACAATGCTATGTTGCAGAAATGGGACAATGTGGTTATTAGTAGGTAATAGAATTAGGTGCTCTTTTTCAATATGCTATTTAATGCAATTGCATTCTTGAACAGCAGAGGGAGCAATCATATCCTCATGCTCGCAGATGCCTCTCCCACTCACGGTGAAGAGAATATGATAATAGCAGGGGACTAAAGATTCGTTTTGGTCAGATGTTTGTACGTTATGTTGAAATCTTATTCAGAATATGAAAATGTGAATGCCTTCACTCGGTTATTTAAGAGAAGTTGAAACTACAATAGAACAATTTGTTTACAGTTTTAAACCTGTTTTAACCATTTCTATTAATTGCAGTGTTTTGTTTAAAACTTTGTACTCTGTATACCATAAAAATATGGACTTTTAAGCTGTCAAGCATCAAATCAGCAGAGGGTTTTCATTTCCTTTCTAAGCAACAGAGCAACATTTCTGGTTACAACAAAAACAGAGTAAAGAGGGACATTCTTAATGAAAACTGTATCAGTTTTATGCCGTTATTTATGATGCTGTAAATGTCGCAAACCATCAATTCAGATGAAAAGGACGTATTTACAGATATTTATATTTCATGTATATGACAGACACTTTTACAATTTGGCCAAGTAGTTACGGTTTATGTGGCAGTAGTGGAAGTTTGACTTGCCAGGACTTAAACCCTCAAAATACTGGTCAGTAGTCTAACGATTTAACTGAACCACTTAAATTATAACCTGTAAACAAAAGACACGCAGTCAAAAAAGTCACTTTACAGTGACTGTAAAGTTGTTTTGGAATACTGTCTTTAATACTGTATTTTGGTATCTTTCTCTCAGGTGGTGAGAGGTCCTCTGCCTGGTGATAATTGGACTGTCTTTCAATCCAACCACTCTACATATGAGCCAGTTCTCTTAGCGAAGACACAGTCAGCGGAGAACGTGGGATTGCATGCTACCCTCCACACCTCTGTCGTTCAGGACCTTGGCCTGCATGACGGTATCCAGCGCGTATTGTTCGGTCATGGCCTGACATTTTGGCTCCACAAGCTGGTGTTTGTAGATGCTGTGGCCTTCCTAACAGCCAAAAGACTCTCACTGTCTCTGGATAGATACGTGCTGGTTGACATTGACGACATCTTTGTGGGCAAAGAGGGCACCAGGATGAAGGTGGTCGATGTGGAGGTAAGAGCATAGCACAGTAATAAGCATTTGTCTTTTTTCTTATATAAGCTTTTTAGTAGATTTGGATGGCAGCAAAAGTTTTCTTGCTTGAGCAGTACTGCAGTACTACTGTTTTTAGATACTGTTTACAATAGGCTTGCTATTGGGTATACTATACTATACTAATACTATTGGGTATTAATTAGGAATATACAGTACATGACTAAATTAAGTAACATGACTAAATAAGTACATGACTTTAATATATAAGCATTGATCAATCAATTCAGTTAAGCAATTTACAAAAACTGTCAAAACATTTCTGGCATTATTTCCATTGTGAAAGAAGCAGTGCTACTTGATTTTTTTCAGGTTAGTACACTATTTCAGATGGTACCTTGTTGTCCGCATGTTAGTTATCGTTCCAGTCAGTGACCCACCAAGCCCTCTAGACATCCACCCGTACATCTACAGCTCTCTCCTTCCCTACTGAATTATTATAGAATGGATGAGAATCCATAATGGATGTGAGTCAATCATTTATAAATAGCATTCTGTATTCTAAATGTCCACTGTCATTTAAAGAACAGTTGCACACTGAACATGGACAAGACTCAATTTGCAAGTTTTCGGGTTAGCCTCAACATTTAGCAGAGCTGTGTACTGTAGCCAGGTTTTGGAGAGGGGCACAGACAGAACAGCTACATTGTGCTCTGTAAAAATGGTGCTTCATATTCATAACACGGTGTGTCCTGGTTTTTACATTGTCTCTTCTTCAGTGCAATTTAATTTTTGTGAAGGGTAATACTGGGAGGGTAGAGGTTAAGTGGTAGAATAAAAGTGTTGAGAGGAAGGCTAGAATAAAGGACAAGACAAAAAACAGAAATGCAAATTTGTAGTACCTGACTAAGAGCCATCAAAGCTAAATGATAATATTGAAGAGCGTATATGTTAATGAGTAAATTATTTGTGCTGTGTGTAGTACATGTTTCTGGTTTTATGTTATGTATATGTCACCACCAGGCCTTGGTAGAGACACAGAATGTGCTGCGGAAATCGATTCCGAATTTCACCTTCAATCTTGGCTTCTCAGGAAAATTTTATCATGCAGGTTAGTAAAAGAAAGGGCAATGTGTTGTTTTAATATTTACAGCTATGTGTTTTTCTCTATGCTGCTGTATCCAGGTGCTTGTTTCTCTTATTAAAAGAAATATGTCATTTTAGATTCCATAAACTAACATTTTGGAAAACAAAAACTCTCAAATTATTTAATGATTCAAATTGGCATTGGCAGTTCTAATATTTGAACACCTATAATTTTATTAAAAATGTTGAGCTCATTTCTGCTTCTTCACCCTGAAAAGGAACCATAGTTATGTGCTGTGCCAAAATCGTTCCATATTTAGCATTCATTACATTCTGTAGAGTGCATAGAACATTAATAGTGTATAGGGTGAACTGGTGAATGTGGTAAACAAATTCTAACTCTTCCTTAACTTGAACTAGAAAACGGGAATGCTGTTTCTAACAATAAATAATTTACATTAATAAAGAATTTAAATGTTAGTCAAGATGCCTTCGCAGCCCTCTGTCAGTGTAGTAGAATCAAATAAGTTAATACATGATGAAAGCAATGAATTATTTATCATAATTGCATTCTGTTGAAGCTTATATGGTTCATGTGTATGGGTGTGCAGTGCTATATTAATGCATTAGGATCAAATAGGAGCAGAAAAAAGGATCAAGTTTAGTCATGGTTAATGCATTAAAAGTAAAGTGATGTTTTGCTAATAAGCATTTGAATCACCTGGTACCCTTAATATTATTGCACTGGGTATCTGATGTTTTGTTTACACCCTTTTTATTTCAACTTGTGTAAGTGTCAAGGGTCAGGTCAGTACTACTACACTGAAACAATATTAATACCATATTAGCTGATTATTAAGATTTTTATGATGACCTACTATTATTAAGTTGGGGGATATTGTTTTTGCTTTCTGTTAACAAACTTGGTTTGTGGGGTGTGTGTCTAGGAACGGATGAGGAAGACTTGGGTGATGACCTGTTGTTATCCTATGTTAATGAGTTCTGGTGGTTTCCTCACATGTGGAGTCATATGCAGCCTCACCGTTTTCATAACCAAAGTGTGTTAGCAGAGCAGATGCTCCTCAACAGACGCTTTGCTGAGGTAATTACAAGACTCACATGAGCATACACACACAGAAGACATAGCAGAAACATTTATTAAGAGTGAAATGTCACATTTAGGGTCAACATTGCTATAGTATCAATGTTGTAGTAGTATGTAGTATAAGTAGCTCTGGAGGGTTGATTGTGATGTTAAAAACTAGTGTAGTTAGTATGTGTGTGTGTTTGAGTACTGTCTGCCTAAAAAATAGATATTACATGCTGTTAAAGTGGGAAATGCTCTAAAGTAGCTATACACTAAGTAGAATCCAGTTTGGTCACCACAGTGCGTCCATGTGAACCCACTGTCTAAATCCTCAATATAAATCAGTGTATTGAATTCCGGTGCTCTGGTGATACAGCACTAGATAGCACTGCACCTCTATGGCTCTCTAGTTGAATTACGGCAGTGTCTCTGGCCAGGTTGTTCATCACACATGGGATCACCTCACTGTACCATAACAGCAGCCCCCATTGACAAGACCTACGATGGACTGGTGTCACATCTGTGTGGGGAGAGGGGTTTTATGATTTCTCAGTCTGTATGGCTTATAGAAAGAAACAATATGAATGTTCTGTTTGAGTGAACTGTGTGAATTTTGTGTGTGTAGGAGCACTCTATCCCCACTCATTTGGGCTATGCGGTGGCCCCTCATCACTCGGGTGTCTACCCAGTTCACATGCAGCTCTACGATGCCTGGAAGAAAGTGTGGGGCATCCGTGTGACCAGTACAGAGGAGTACCCTCACCTCAAACCAGCCCGCTACAGACGTGGCTTCATCCACAACGGCATTAACGTGAGGACATACATACACACACTGTTTCTCTACTGAATCTTTATTGTGATTTTTCTTATCTTGTTTTTTTTATTTCTGACAAACTCAAGAGTTATGTTGTTTCATTGTGCTGGTTCATCTGGCTGCATGCTGGTTTATTTCTCTGCATGCTGTTTAATTTAGCCGCCTGCTAATTTGTGATTACTGTGCTGCCCAGACAGCTTCATGCCTTATACTTTGTTCATAGTTAAGTGCTCATTCTCCACTTTATATAGTAAAGTGACATATATTATTAAAAATAATATATGGGTTTGGTAGGTTATTTTCCGTAATAATTCTTATCGGATCAAAGACTGGTCTGAACAGAAGTTAGCAACATTTTATAGTTACTTATGATTTTTAAAATTATTTTCTTATTTACTCCTTGTCCTGTGCACCAATAATACCTGTAATAATTCAGGGTGTCCATCATGCCTCGTATTAAATGACCTACTCTTTAAATGCTTGATTTGGGATATGTCCTCCATTTGTCTTCCTGCTTGTTTCATTTCATCTATCCTGACCCCCTGGTGCGATTGTCTTTGAAGTAGAGAGGAAAGAAGGACAAAAGAAAGTGCTTGGCTTCTCACTAAGAGTAGATTTATATTCAGATGTAGGTTCTTGCTTCGATTGATTTTCATATACACGCTGTCAGTTCATGAATGCTCTGAGATAGACTATGAATAGTGCATTAAGCCTTGCTTTAAGGGAGAAAGGTTGGCACTCAGTCTTTTGCCTTATTTTGTGTGTGTTGAGAGTGGGTGTCCGACTATTCATTTATTTATTTCCGAACCCATTTTTTTGGTGATTGCATTCCAAGCATGGTGATACTGAGTGCAAGTCAGAGAACATACAATAAATAAATGGGCTTTTATACATCTATGTGATAACCTATTGATTATTTCTCCATCAGGTGCTACCTAGGCAGACATGTGGTCTATTCACACACACCATCTTCTATAAGGATTACCCAGGAGGCCCCCAGGAACTAGACAAGCTGATTGATGGAGGTGAACTCTTCCTCACTGTACTGCTCAACCCAGTGAGTACACATTTACAACTTTCCCTGCTCTCACTGTGTATGGATTCTTCTTCACATATTTATTTATTTAAATTATTATAATTATTCTGTATTTTGATATATTATATTTCTGTATGTCCGTGAACTGAGTAGTTGCTAAATAGTCACGGTTAGACAAACTAGAACTTAATTATCAGCTTTCAAAATGAACTGAATGTTGCATCATACTATGTACTGCTCGCAAAAATTAGGGAACATGTTATTGTGGGCTATTTCATTTTGAAGTATCCCCTAATTTTGTTGAGAACTATATAAAAAAAGCTGTATCTTGGTAAGTGAAAACATTTTAATTCTAGAAGGCTTGTACAACTTAGATGTTTTAATAATTATCATAATTTGTCATTCTAAAAAAAATCATTTTAAATGATTTAATCATCCTGATTAATTACTTTTCATCTGGTTTAAATACAAAAAAATGCCAAATTATACTTTCCCTGATGCCTCAACCAGGGAGCACTATCAAATACAGTTAGTGAATTTCATTACAGATCTGGAGCCTGCTGATGTAGTTTGATCAAATGTCCCTAGTTGGCACCCTCCAGTGTGGTTTCAGGAATGTGCCCATGTATAGAGACCCCAGAGCAGACACAGAACCTGCTAAAGGGATTTGTTTCACAGTTGACTTGGGAACATCTGGATGGCCCTCAGAAGGAAAGGGAAGTTTATGTGGACAGCTTCAGTCTGTTTACCTAGAAAAGTAAATGGAAAGTGAGACTGAGATAAGCCCCCTTTACCTTCTTACTTACCAACCACCCAAACAACCAGCAACTGATCTGTACTTGCACCAAACAAACCATCGTTTGAGTGCTAAAACTGCTGTTTTCCTGCACATTGGCTTTGTGCAGAACAGGTTCAACATGAACTGCTTCCACATTTCTATTGCGTTATGATCAGAACATTTCTTATTCTAAGACACCAGTGTTATTGTTCTTTAATCATTATTTGGTAAAACTTACTTGTGTTCTGACTGTTCTGAAGGTCACTGTCATAGAACAAGAGAATTTAAATGCAGCAAGACAATAACCCTATGCACATAAAAGTGTTTTTACCAAAGAAGGGTTAAGGAACAATAATAGTAATGTCTTGGAAGTCAATATCCTGACTTAATAAATTTGAAATGTTGTGTATAAAATGTAGTCTCATTTGTTACATTGAATTGTTTTATTTCGTTTTAGCACTTGATCTGATCAAATCTGATGATATTTGCAGAAATATAGACAATTCTACATGGCGCACTAACTTTCAAACACCACTTTTATTGTGCTGTGGTAGGTCAAATCACTCCCACAAAGCCCTTCAGAAACTCTATCACTGCTGATAGGAATTAGCCCATGGTCTTGCTTGGCTTGATCTGATGAGTAGGCAGTCAACTGTAATGGAGTATAGAACAGCGTATTGTATGTTCAACCATTTCCTAATGAGCTGGTGTCTCAGTATTGATCAGGGTGACCAGGAAAGCTCGTTATGTCTTAAAGGGCAAGCACTTAGACTCGGATAGGTCATGAATCCTGTCCTTAATTAATACTGATATGTTAAAATTCTTTGTCTGTCTGCAGATAAGTATTTTTATGACCCACCTTTCCAATTACGGGAATGACCGATTGGGGCTGTACACCTTTAAGAAGCTGCTGCATTTTCTGCAGATGTGGACTCACTTGAAACTCCAGACACTGCCTCCTCTCCAGCTGGCTCACAAATATTTCACCCTCTTCCCTTCTGACAGAGAGCCCCTCTGGCAGGTGTGTAGGTTTCTATGAAATTATGTGATAGTTTTTTCTTTTTTCACATTGTTGGATTTATAGTCATTATACTGTACGCCGGTGGAGTGGTAAGCCCTTTCACCTCACAACTCCCTGTCTGATCACTGCCTTTGTGTGTTCGGGGAGGGTTACATTGGTTTGATCAAACATTTCAGAAACATACATTAATTACATTGTCAACGGACTAAAAAACGCATAGTGTGAGTATGTGTATGCATGTTACCTATGATTAACTGACCAATGTTTGGGGTTAGTCCCCCCTTGCATGATGTGCTGCTTGTGCGCGGTGTTTTCTCTTTTGAGTCACTTCAAAGTGATAATTTGGATGATTGACTAGTCAGCCTTTTATAATCATTCCTAGAAAATCAGAAGGACTTGTGTGTTGTCTGAAGATTGCATAGTCCTCCATTACGCTGTACCTCGGGTTGTCGCATTCTCTCTGCTCTGACTCAGTCGATTCAGCTAATTATTAAGCCCTTGGTGAGATGAGTCAGTCTTCTCGCATTTTTTTTCTGATTTCACAGCTTGTCACAAAGCGTTCCCAGAAAGCCTTTGAGGAGTGCTGCCCTGGACTGTATGTAGGTTGCATGTGGGATGCGGAGTGTGTGCTAGTTGTACAGGAAGCGGTGTGTCACTGAGAACTCTGAGAAGTTAAAAGGGGGCCGGGTGGCATAGGAGAGGCAGGGAGCGTGAGAGAGGGACAGAGGAACAGAATGGCATTAGTGTACTGTACAGAGCAGTGTCAGGCTCTGCGGTCAGCAACTCTTCATTAGAGAATAATGCGCTTGTTATTCAGGCCTTGTTTCCACGATCAGTGTAGTTAAGTCTGCTTTTGTTCTATTTGTGCTTTTATCTGTGCTCACACACACTTGCTTAGATGTTCTTTGTTCTTTCTCCTCTGATTTTTTTTGTTTGTGTAGGAAAATTGCTGAATGAGTTTTATTTGGCAAAGTTGTTGTTTGTTTAATTTATTAAACACAGTTGTAAGTGTAATCTGCCATGTTAATCTGATATTCACTGTGACTCCGCTTCAAACTAACTGACACATTGACCCCAGAAGCATAACAGATATTTCAAAATAGACAGACTTACATAGACACTTAACCGGCCTTTTCTGAGAGAGCCATTCCATGCTCTAAATCATCGGTTCCCGGTTTTCTGCAGTTCCTTTTTTTGTTCAATCCCTCCCACTAACACACTGTGAAACCTTGACATTAGGCTCTTCACTCAAATAAGGATAAGGATAAAGATAAACTTTATTGATCCCATTGGGAGCGTTCCCTCTGGGAAATTGAGGTTCCAGCATCCGCATTACAGTACAAACAAAAGTAGGTAGAAAGGTAAAGAAGAAATATA
>JAUZST010008253.1:0-13659 GCA_034779995.1 Parotocinclus haroldoi
TATCCTTATTCTGTCAGTGGTGTCAGTTTATGCTTTTTAAAAAAAAATGCACGGCATACAGTGAAAAGCTTCCCAATAAAGCAAAACAATTCCTTGTGAAAAGTATCTCTGGGGTTCCCCTCTCTGACACACTGTCTCTGAGAACTTTCTTTACTGTTGTTAACTGTTTTGCCAGGAAATGTAACATGTATAACAACGTTAAAAAAAATTCAACGCTCATTTCCTCTGTTCTCTCTCTAATCCTCACTGATGCCAAACTGCCTGTTTTTTTTTTTTTAACCAACTGCATCCTTCTCGTTATTCCACTATTCAAATACACAACTTTAAAACTATAAAGTTTAGTGATTTTTTATGTTGGTCTGAATAAAGTTGTTGTTTTTGAACATATCAGTACTGTAGGTGGGGTGATGACATGCAGAACTGGTTTGATGAGTTGGTTTTTAACTGTTTATCCTCTCTTATCCTAGGCAGAGTAGTGGTGGTTCTGTTAACTGTTCTAAAGAACACAGTGCACCATTTCACTAGGCTTACACTCCCATTAAGACAGTCAGTCATCTGCACATGCAACGCCCAAACAAGTACTTTTGTACCAACTAAGCAGCTTGGACTAAATAATAAGACTTAAATACTTACAGCACCTGACATAGAATACGTTACCCTACAAATCCACAGTTCTCCAATTTATATCAGGATTTGGGATTTGTTTTTACATTTTCTTCGGATTAGACTCCAGGCCCGGGTTCAGACTCGAGTTTATAGACAAGTACCGGTACTAATATTGGTAGAAGTGGTACCAGTATTCATGCTCACTGTGAGAGAATGGTCAGTATTTACACTTTTATGATGTTTTCGAGCATGTCTAGTGGATAGGGCACATGTCCCTGCAGAATCCTCTTTGCTCTGATTAAAAAGCTATTTTTCCACCCTGAGCGCTAACACTGATTAAAGACTGAATTTCCCTGTGTTGCTCTTTCTTTCTAGGCCATTGCATGTTATTTGTTTTTGAAACTATTTGCTATTACCAATTCCAATTCATTGCTGTAACTGGTCAGATCTGACTATCAGATTTGTTCAAGAAGCATGTGACCCCTGGTTTGTTGCTAACCTCAGACCTGTGTGTGCAGAGTTTGTATGTTCTCCCTGTGCCCCTGTGGGTTTACTCCTAATGCATCAGTTTTCACTCAAGAACATGCATAAATTGGGCACTATAAATTGGCCCGGGACTAGTGTGTTGATGTAATCTTGTGCCTGTTGTGGATATGGCCACTGACGCAAAGCTCATCATTCATTCATTGCGTTTCTTATCCTCTTAATCCTTGGTCAATGTGCCAATCCATTGCAGGACGCATGCACTCTATATACACATACTCATACACTAAGGGCACATTAGAAAGGCCTTTTAAACCAGTTTATTTGCTCTGACCAGTCTGATTTGACCACAGATGTTCCAAAAGTAAAGAAATTGCCTGCAAATCAATGTAATCAGTTCTAATTACTTTAGACAATGCACATACGTTATATATAGTTAAGAAAACAATCATGACGTGAACTGTAATTATGATAGAGGACAATTTGACCAAAACTGACCAGAACACATTAGGAGGGTTAACGGCATCACAACTAATTTATATGATTTTATTTCTTCCCTATTTATTCATATATTTTTGATTAAAAAGCACAACATGAAAAAGCTAGGAACAGAGATCAGCTTCTTCTTTGAAGAGCATGCTGAAGATAATGAATCAACCTTTCAAAGGCTTCTCTGAATCCCACTGGGATTAGTAAAGGTGAAGAGCCATTGTGAACTCAAAACACCTGGTCAGAATTAATCCAAATTTCCTGTGAATCAGAGACAGCATAAAAGGGGACCAAAGCCCCATACAAAACAACATTAGCACAGGATGTCAGCGCATGAGGAAAACATTCTGCATATGGCCTTCATGCTTGTAGGTCATCATTGTCCTGGTTTAACATGACAGACCTGAAGGGAGCGTTATACCAAAAAAGATTCATTTTAACATTAGACTGTACTGATTGTATTCATTTAACCTCAGGCAACATTTTGGCTTACCCATGTCAGAGTTTAAAACATTAGCTGTTAATACTAATTTTCATATCATGAAAAAATATAAGATATAACAGTATAAGATTGATTATAATAAGACTGATTCAGACCCTTTTAAGCCTGAACGTTTTTCCTGTGACAAACATTAGGAGATCAGTAAACTCACAAAAACAATAGACTTACTTGAAACCTTGACTTATTCTTTGTCCAGGGTATGTACAATATAGCAATTTCCAAAATGCACCCTTAAAATAAGCATGACTACAGCATGAAATCATTTAACCAAAGACATATATGAGAGAGAGAGAGAGAGAGAGAGAAATTGGAAAAATATTGAAAATTCTGTCACCAAAAGGTTTTCCCTGGCAAAGCTGGATGTACAAATATAACTTCAGATTAAAGGCTTGCCTGGGACTGTAAACAAGGCCAGTAACTAGATTCAGATTGATAAATAGAAAAAAATGGTGACTGTGAAGCTCTAAAGTTCAGTCCACAGATGTTGCACAGCTTGTTATGATGAGTATAAGGACCTGTTTTTAAAAACATCTCTTCAAAATCTTGTCTCACATTTTAACCCCACTTATCCTGGTCATGGTCACAAAGAGGTCCTAACCTGAAATTTCCAGGCCACAGGCAAGCATGTAATGGTATCCCGGTCCATTGCATGGCTGGAAAGGGGTCACAGTTGCCCCCATCTGGTCTCCCTTAGGCACGGCCAGTCTGAGTCTCACAGGGGTGGGTGAATGCCTCATGTTGCCTAGTGAATGCTTGCAAATCAACTTGAGTAGCATATAAAAACCTCCAGTAACATGTTCCTATCATGTACTAATGTCCCAGCCCCACTCGTGCACAGCAACTAAAGAGATATGGCCCTTCCAATTAGTTGTTTTCTTCTATTAAATGATCTCTGTAACCTTCCAGGCCAGCATTTCCATGTGCGCTGATGTGTCCTCACAAATACATTGTACCTGCACATTTATGTAATATTAAAATAAAGGCCAGTAACACATTTGTTATAAAGAAAGTATTCTTATTTCTCAGCACCAATTCCTTGTTCTTTTCCTGTTTTTTTTATTCTCCTGCCCAGGAAAGTACCTGTCTTACCCAATTTAACATTGCCCAGTTGTTAATAAAAGGGTGATTTGGAGTCCTGGAGAGAGGTTGCCTTGTGTTTAAGGTGCTGGACTACTAATTTGAAGGTTGTTGCTTAAGCCCAGCGCTTTCAAGTTGCTGCGGTTGGGCAGTGGTGGCTTAGCAGTTACGATACTGCACTATTAAAGAGACAGTTGAAACCCCCACTAGGTACTGCTAGGCTGTAACTATCAGGTCATTGCAATGAGCATCGGGAAATTATAACTTGTAACATTTGTATTGTAAGACTGTATTACTTTGTCAGCTAAGGCTAAGCAAATCTACTTATAATAATCAATGAAGAGTCTTGATCTATTTCTAATTCCATTCCTAATGATAGAAATGGTGGGCATCTTGTTTTTGTTTTAGAAAAATCTAAATCCCTTGGTAATCAAGCATCCTGCCTTGGATGCTCATTCAGTGAACACTGGAAGCATAGCACCTTCTGTAATGTACGATCTTGTTAAGTTTATCCTGTTGTAATGTAAATGCTCATTCTCTACTGGAGTGGATGCTCAGGCGTCGTGTCATTATTTGTATTTCTGTTTAGGAAACCACACTTTCTTTACTGACTCTGCACTGCACAGTCATCTGAGGGATGTCTAATATTAATATAATAGAGAGAATTATTTAAAGAAAAACCTTACAAACAATTGTTAGCGTTCAAGGTTAAAGGTGGTGGCTCAAACATCCTCCTTCACCACCTGGTTAAATCTAGCATCAATTACTAATTAACCACAGAGGTAAATTGCTGGGTTTAATAAGCACACAGTACACACAAAGTGAATTGTGACAAGTTAGGGATATGAAATGTGTTGTTCTCTGAGAAATGACTGCGAACCATGACAGGAAACGCTCCACGCCATTGTAATCTCCACCACCTCCATCTGTCCCCAAGCCGTCTTTCTGTTTCAACCGCAGGAACATCTGCCACCCTCCATCCACACATCACCTGTTTCTCAGGACCTTGAGATCCTATAAATGGCACCTCTTCAGAGATGTTGATGCAGCCAGTTACTGTTTGAGCAGCTTGTCTATTTCCTGGAAAGGAAGGACAGTTTGTTTAAGCTGTTAGGTTTCTCAGACTATTAAAGCACAGGACTTGGCTTGGTCTTTTACACTGTGAAAAGTCATATCAGGCTCCAATGTCCTATAATTCAAACGTTGCACTGCAGGCTGTTATTGACTTTAGAGAAGGATGTCAGAATGTGACTTATACTGAGTTATATGGGTTATATATAAAGACATGACCAACCCAACCCTCTAACCAATGTTGGACACAAACTGTTTAATCAGGATTGATTGTATAGCATAATATAATATAATCATGTTTGATGCTTTAGATGTGTTTTATTTTATTTGCATTTTGAGGCTTTACAAAGCCAAATCAGAAAAAAAGTTGAAACAGTATGGTAACTGTACCTAAAAACACAGTGCTTCTTATGTTTACTTTGACTTTTATTCCATTGCAGACAGTATGAACCTGAGATATTTCATGTTTTGTTTCATTTGTTAAAAAACATCCATTCCTGAACTTTGGACCTGCAACATATTCCAAGAAAAAGTAATAAGAGTTGGTAATGCATTAAAAAATTATATAATTTCAAACAGGTGATGTCATCAGGTGATCATACAGGTTATCATGATTTGCTACAAAAGCAGCAACCAAGAGTTTCTGGTGAGCATAGATGTTTTTCAACAAATGTGTGAGAAAACTTGCAATTATGGAGTGTACAGGTACCGGACTTGCCTGCCTGCACTCCTGACCTGTCCCCAATAGAGCATGTTTGGAGAATTTTGAAATATAAATGCCCCATTGATGACTCTGTACTGCTGTACATCTCAATACGTGCTTGCAGGAAGAATGGGACAAAATAACTAATCTAAAATAATCAAAATCGCTTGGTATTCTCTGTGCCATAATGTTTTTTAAGTGTGCTGAAAAGGACTGACAACATTACAAAGCTTTACCATCACACCTTTTTTTTGGAGTGTGATGCAGGCCTGAAATGCAGGAATGAGCAATGTTATCAAATAGAGAAGGGATGAGGAAGAAAAGGTTTATTAACAAATGAAATATAGTTTTAAAGACAAAACATGAACACATGAAAACATGAAATATATAAGGTTCATACTCAGGTTCTGCAAGGAAATAAAGCTTTATATGCATATTTCATGATGTAACAACTTTTGATTTGGGGTTGTAGTTCTTACCGGTGAGAATGACAGGGAGCATTAGCAGTTGAGCATTACCACCCCTGGTATCTGGATGTCACACCACCTCATCATGACATTGGTAGACTTTATAACTAGTAGAGAAGTTACGATCCTGGGGGCAAACCCTAGAGTAGAGAAGCCTACAGCGTTTAAAGAAAATGAAAATAAAATATGCTACATACACTCACCAACTATGGGATAAAGTTCTGATGAGTTTTGGAGGCCTTTTGAATACAGTAAACTCATTGTCATGATTTTTATTAAGGGGCACAAAGTGTGTCAAGAAAACATCCTCCACACCATTACACCACCAGCAGTCTGAACCAATGATGCAAGGCAGGATGGATTCGCTGTTTATGCCAAATACCGACCCTACCATCTAAATGTTACAGCAGAAAATTTTGTGAGCTGCAGCCTTAGTTGTCTATTCTTAACTGACGGGAGAGCCAGCCGGTGTGGTCTTCTGCTGCTATGGCTAATTTGCTTTAAGGTTGTGGGTTCAGATAAGCTCTTCTGCACATCTCAGTTGTAACAAGTGATTATTTGAGCTACTCTTACTGTTCTGTCAGCTCAAACCGAGCTGACCATTCTCCTCTGCCCTCTGGCATGACCGAGGCATTTTCACCCAGAGATCTGCCTCTCACAGATATTTTTCTCTTATTTGGACCATTCTCTAAAACCATAGAGATGCCTGTGCATGAAAATCCCATTAGATCAGGATTTTAAAAATAGTCACACCAGCCCGTCTAGCACCAACAACCATGCCACATTCAAAGTCACTTAAATCATTTTTTAACCCCATTCTGGTGCTCAGTCTAAAGTTCAGCAGGTCATCTTGACCGTGTCTAAAAGTCTAAGTCCATCGAGTTGCTGCCATGTGACTTGTTAATTCTATATTTGTGACAACAAGAAGTTGAACCTAATACATTGACAACGGTATTGATGGGATGAGCATACAAATGTCATATGTGACCCAGATATAATTTTTTTTTTAAATATATTTTTGTGAGCAACGTATATATCTAAAATATAAAAAATATCATTTGAAGATGTATAAAGCTGGATAAAGAATTCTGTTGAGAACTCTACGGGACAGGGACACAGGGGAAGCACAGGGTAGCACCTCTCCTGCTGTGATTGGCCCTCCTGGTGTCTCTTCAGCACCACTGGGCTAGATTATTGTCACTCTGGTAATGCTCAGTGGCATGCTCTCATCACCACAGACCACCTCCACATCTCTGTTCATGGAATGTGCTAATTTATTTATCAGCATAGAGTCATGGAGAGCCAAGTAGCCAGCACAAAAACCGCAGAATGCAGCTATCCTGAGCTCAGAGTACAGCCTGTGTGTGACGGTGCAGTTAAACCACATGAACAAATAGATTTCAAACTGTCGAGACAAGATGAAGCAAACACGCATATGCACAAACGCAATGTACTGTTTGTACTGTAATGAACACAAGTTTAACGAATAATTAACGTGTCACTCTTGCTCTGGGCAAAACATTGAAAATGATAAATATAGTGCTCACAAAAACTAGGGGAT
Organism: Parotocinclus haroldoi; assembly: GCA_034779995.1. Lineage (NCBI taxonomy): Eukaryota > Metazoa > Chordata > Actinopteri > Siluriformes > Loricariidae > Parotocinclus > Parotocinclus haroldoi. Next base: position 6,960 of record JAUZST010008253.1, read on the forward strand.
AATGGATTATGGGAGATTTCATTTTGAAGCATCTCTTAAATTCTGTGAGCAGTATAGGTGGCAGTTTCTGGTGGCTCCAGCTGTGCAGGTAAAGAAAAAGGACAAAATGTGTCGATTCTATGTGGATTATTCATAAAATTTAGATTTCGCTACACTTTCAGACATTCCTAAATGTTAGTGTCTTTTTACTTCTTGGTGTATGCACTGGACTTAAACATCCTGTTTTGTTTAAGAGAGATGTTCATCACTATCCGTGTTGCCAGGTTAAAGCTTTACCTCAGTAAATGTGATATTCAGTCCCATCACAGTTCTTGGGCAGGGTGCTGCAGTTATGTGGTCCACGGCGGCCATCATCAAGCAACTCTGTAGTTTTCTGGTTGAGGCTTTGCAGGGCACCCCGCTCCATCACCTTACAAAATGTGTGTCATTTGATTGGTTTGCACCTGCAAACTGCGACAGGGCATTTACAACGCTTTGGCAATGGGCGAGTGAAGGCCTGACTACTCAATTATGATACCATAATGTGTGTCCATGAAATTCTACTGCTCACAGTGGAAGAGCCTGTTGAACTGCAGGGTTACTCTACCACTGCTGGGATTTAGCCACTATACAGCAACAGGAATGGCAGTTGCTGTCCAGTGATGTTCTCGAGTCAGTACATGGTCCTGCAGGTCTCAGACCCTTAGCGTACTCTGCTACATCGAACAGCCGTTCCACTGGCTTGGCTGTCATGGAAATGTGATGAACAGCCTGGAAGGGGCTGACAGACAATTTTCACTCCCTGCTGCTTTTGCTACAGACTGGTGGACCAGGTAGCTGTGGAAATCCTGGGTACCTTCGCAGAGACTGATTAGGGAAACGGCTACATTGCATTACCTTGACCTACTTCACCAAGTGACTTGATAAGTATCCCAGGAAACAAATGGAAAAAATGTTCTGTGAGAGTTCATCGTAAAACTGTCGATTTCTTGACAGTTTTAATGTGGACTTTTACAGTTTGACCATAAAGTTCATAGTTCTATGAATTATTGATGGTAATCTGGACACTTCACGGTTCTACTGTCAAATTTCATAGTACAATTGTAAACTTGCCTTGACTATGAACTGACCATAAATTATTTCACAGCTCTACCATGAATTTTTGATGGTAATTTGGCCACGTCATGGTTCTGCTGTCAAATTTCGCACTGCATTTTTTTCCTGGGACCAACCAGAGCTCCAAGACAACAGCCAGGTGGGTCTTGTAAAGCTCAAAGATTTAGGGTCCTGAAAACTTCACAGCGACCAGGGGAAGAGTTTTGAGGCCCAGGTCAAGTAGCTTGGGATATTAAAAAAAATAATAAAATCTCTCCACTCCTTTCACAAATCTAGGGGTTGGCTGAAAGGTTCAAACAAACGCTGTACCTGCTGAGGTGGCACCCCTCTAGAGTCCGTGTTTGGGAGTAAATGGGCACAGGCTCTATGACAGAGCACAGATAGAACCTCAGGCACTGTATGTTGGCTGTGCTCCAACTGATACAGGAGCCCCCATATGAGCCACGGAAGGGAGGGGTCAAAATGTTGTTATATTACACAATATGATGGCAAAAATGTATCGACCTTTAATATACTTCTGCAATTAGATTTCTAAAACATTCATACCTATTCCTAATGATTAACTGGTAATAGACCTGCACACCATTTTCATTTACAAACTGATTGTGCACACAGGCGAGCTCTAAATAAAATGTTTCTTAATGAACAATATTCCTGGTGTCCTTATATCTTCTTTGATGCTGCCACATTAACAGAACCCAAACAACACCCCCAGGACTTTGTTATCTTTGAAATCCTGGCTATGGTTGACTCTGGGACTGGACTGAACTCTCTCTCTCTCTTTCCCTCAGCCTGAAATCTGCTGTGTTGAGCTTTCATTGTTTGGGTCTGTATGTCTTTCAGCAATATTCCAGAAAGAGGTCTTTACAAACTGGACATTTTGCTGCCCTGTGTTTCCTTCACAAGCAAAGCCTCCTGACCCACTGCCATCTATATACAGTACAGTATATAACTACGAGTCTGTGGACACCCAATGTAGCATTCAAACACATGGACAACAGTAGTAGTAATAAATGATCCTGTGATTCTGTATCAGCCGTCACTCGTTCGTTTTAGAACAGGATTAATAGAACAATAAGTTGTTTGATGAGCTTCTGTTCATGGCTTTGTGACTCCAAACTTAGCAAACTTTTTTTCTATTCGCCTCACATCACCACACAATGTTTTTAAAACAAAAAAAACAATCAAAAATGTTACCTCACTTCAGTAGAGTTCCCAGCACAGAAACTAAAGAACCCATCTCAAAGCATTAAAACAATCTCAGACTATTAATCAAAAAAACAGTAAATATGTCTTTCAGATCAGCTGATAAATAATGAATAAATGTTCAGTCAGAGACCTAATCCGTGAAGCTAATGACAGGCAGTGTTTGTGGCGTTGCTGTGCTCTGAGGTAGGTATGGTTTACACAATACAAGCTTCAGCAGCCATCAGTTCTCTTCTAGGATCACCTCTTAGCATCGTAGCTGCTGTTGATCTTACGTACACTGCTCACAAAAAATAGGGGATATATCATTAATTTTGTGAGCAGTATAAATACAGGTACACCATATCACCATTCGCTTAATGCACGTTGACCTACAGAGGTCTTAACAATTTTAACACATTATATATAATACATCCGTTTTTTAACTCTGGCTGTTTCGGCCATAAATATCCAATCAATGCTGCAGATTCATGAGCGAAGGCAGGTCTTGAAGAGCATTTAAATGTTTGTGTAAGTACACATGTCCTACAGGTTGTGTGCTTACCTACCTGATAGTTAGCTAACATTCGAACTAGAGTCGATTGATGCGGTTTTGCAAGTCACTCACTTGGGTCTGATTTTCCACTACTTATTCTAACAAGCTGTAAATTACATTTGTTTGTGCCTGTTCTACTGTAAGTACTACCGCTTTGTTTGTTCCCTCACTACCTGCATATTCTCTCTAACCTATAGCTACAGTATATATACTGGTTTGCGTTCACTTGCTGTGTCTCTCTTTCATCTGGCTAATATTCAGTGTTGTTATACTGTGGCTTATGTCAAACAAAATCATCAGGTCCATCATACCATGCTCTTAAGTGTTACAGCTTTCCTCCACATTGCAGTAGCAAAAAAAGACTACATGACTTTGAACGTAATGTCCAGGCAATGTACATACTGGTCAACGAAACGTAAAGTGGTCATTAATTGGCACAAACCTTGAAAACAATACAATGTCCATGTTGTGTAGCAATACAACAGTGTAGAAGTTTGAGAAAGTACCAAACTGGAATTCAAAATGTGTTTCAGGATTACCTACTGTACTTCCATTGTTCATAGAGATTGCATCTACTGCATACACCCTTTTTACTTCCGCATATCCTGGTGAGAATCACAGAGGAGAGACTGGAGCTGAACCTGGAATTCACTGGATGGAGGCAGTGGTACACACTCCCTACGGGTCAGGCCAGACAACAGGATACAATTCATTAGAGTCAATCAAACAGTAACTGGGCAGCAGTCCAGGTTTGTCCACTAAGCAGCTGTGTCTGCATAATTTTGGCAAGTATTACATGTAATGCCTATTGTTATTTTGCTAGATGATGTAAAATCCCCCCTCGTAGATGAAACATGATGATGACGTACTGATGACGTACTGTTTGTTGTGAGAGCAGTAGAGGTGAGTCTACGACGTTTAAAAGCAACGAGTTTATATAATGGAAAGTGATGTTTACATTGGCTTGATTGCTGGTGCCAGGCGGAAGAATTTGAGTATTTCTATAAATGTTGATCCCTCATCATTTTCAGACACAACTTGCCTTGAATTTACTCAGAATGGTGCAATAAAGAAAAGATATCTACTGAGCGGCAGTCCATCAAGGAAATAACGTGAGTGAGAATAGCGAAGCTGGTTGGATATGACAGAATGATCATTTAAATGATGAGTACAAATGCATCTCAAACCGTTTACCACCTTGAGGTGGGTGGGCTACAACAGCCTGTCAGAAAATGGCTTGTCCAGGTCAGAGGAGGTCGAGCTGGTCGAGCTGATAAAAAGGCAACAGTAAGGCAAATAACTGCTCAGTACAAAGAACATCTTTGAAAACACCTTGTCAAACCTTGAAGCAGGTGGGCTGCTGCAGCACAAGACCACACCGGGTGTCACTCTTGTCAGCTAAGTGCAGACAACTCAGACAACTGAGGTTTTAAATCACAAAGGCATTAGAAAACGAAAAAAGAAATCAGAAATCTGAAGACTGGCAAGTACGTTGCTTGGTCTGATCAGTCCCAATTTCTGCTACAACATTTGGATTGTAGTTTTAGAATTTGGTGTAAACAACATGAAAGCATTGCTTCGTCCTGCCTTATGTGAACAGTTCAGGTGGTGGTGCAATGTCGGATAAAATTGGATATTTTCTTGGCACACTTTGGGCCCCTGATCGTCCCAGCAAACATGAGTATTGTTGTTGACCTATGACCACAATGTACTGTGTGGATGTTGTACGTATGTGATGATTCCTACTTTCACCAGGATAACCCCAAAGTTTAAACCATCTCAAACGTGTTTTTTAATCATGATAATGAGTTTAATGTTAACAACACAGAAAATTCAAACCTTGTTGTTCTGGGGTCCGAGGAACGCATCTGCCGTATCACAGTCGTATCATCAACATTCAGCACACAGAAAGATCACAAACTTCAGACAGTACTGTTGCATCCCTCATAGCCAAAATCCGAGAAACTGGGACTGTGGACGACAAGTCACATATGGGCCGTCCAAAGACCGCTACTGACAAAGAAACCTCAACAATAGTTTTGACTTTTGACTCAACCTGTATTTCAACTGCAAACATAATCGCAGCTAGAGTTTCAAGACCACACAAAAACTCATACAACTGATGTCATAGGTTTTGGGGTAGCTGATTGATAGGCCATGTTTGTTAACATGGCTTTGGGATTAGTGATGGGTCGAATAGTAGGAGCTCAACAGAACTCAGATTAAACTCCAGAGGAGCGCAGAGACTCGACCACTAATCCAACACTGTCCCTCTGACTCCACATGATCAACTTGAGTTATTTTTTGGTATCTGCTGCCTCCCATACTGTCTGCTACATAATCCTCTGTCTTTCCTCACAACTCTTCAATCTTTAATAGGCTTTCAAATAACGTTTGCCAAGAAACGCATCCCACATACTTTTCCCCTTTTGTCCAGACAGCACACTAAGCAGAAACAAAAGCAAGTCATTCAATGACATTCTTCTAACAATAATATTTTATATTCATTGTAGCCATTATATATAATTTATAATCTAATTATAATTTTATCATAATACAATTCCTAAACCTTTTAGAAAACCCTAGCAAACCGCTGTGTAGTCAATGTCTTTGGAGTGAAATGGAAGTTAGGACAAGAAGCATTGTACCATTTTCTGCAGCTGCTAGCGTGTTACACAAGACTAAACTTTAAAATGGAATTTAAAAATGGATTTTAAATGGAAGAGATTCTACATAAATACATTAAATAAACAAAAAGACTAGGATGTTGAAGAAACAAGACTGGGACTACAACAAGATGTACTGCTTTCAACCACACGCGTTACACCACACACCTTGAAACCTTGGTACAGAGGCAGAATATTTACAAAGCAAGACTCAGTTTGAGAAATGTGTAATTGTTTGCATCACATTGCGTGTATTGCATTAGCTTTTCATACAGTGTAAAAACAGGTCACCTCACATCTTATTAACACTGTTCAAATGGTATTTCTTAGGTCAGCATGTTCTCAGAACTGACAACGCTCTGGAGTGTCTAAAGAAGCAAGACCTTGATAAAGCATCGCTGAAGACTAGACAGTTCTCAGACAGCTTGGCAGAGTAGACATGGACAAATATCAGTATGTCAGTACAGTTCCAACTATTGGTGAGACTAAAATATATGAACCCAAGAATTGACCGAGGTAAAGATCACATCTTTTGTCTCATTTCATGTGAAATTAGGTTGACTAGGAGGTTAAACTTTGTTAAACTAAATGACTACTTGTGAACACAGGTAACATAAAATGGGCTACAAAAATTAGGGGATATTTCAAAATGTATTATTATTATTCATTATTTAATTGCCCATATTCTGTATGAGCAGTGTAGTTACCTTTCAGCTATTCTCAGAACAGGAACAATGATTGTAATAGTTAAAAGTTACAGCTTTCATTCAGTGCAAAATGTTCTTCTAAATCTTCAATTTCTCCTCTGAAATAAACAGACTGGAGGCTGTTACACACCAAACGTAACACAAAAACACAAAACACTTAGGATTTGATTTTGGGAAATAATACCACCCATTTAATTTTTCACAGCAACAGGTGCTATGATCACACTAAATTTTCCCCTGGCAAAAGTTATGGAATCACCACTATTGGAGGTCCAACCACCTGACATTAAGAAAGCAATAAAAAAAAGAAATCAATATAATTGCTGTAGTCAGTCACAATTCTGTTTTTAGATTAATTAGAGAGAAAAAAATATGGAAGCACTAAATTCTGAGGGAAATATTATGGAATCATGGAAAAAAAACACGGCACCATTAGTATTTCGCTGCACCATCTCTGGCTTTTATAACAGCTTGAATTGTCTGAGGCGTGA
>JAUZST010008254.1:0-13658 GCA_034779995.1 Parotocinclus haroldoi
CTGTCTCTCTCTCTGTCTCTCTCTCTGTCTCTCTCTCTGTCTCTCTCTCTGTCTCTCTCTCTGTCTCTCTCTCTCTCCCTCTCTCTCTCACTACACAGCTTTAAAGACCTGGATTATGTAAGTAACCTAACCCTAACTTCTAAACCTAACCACAACCCCTAAATCTAACCCTAACTCCAACCCTAAACCTTAGCCCCTAACCCTAGCCCCAAACCCTAATCCCTAAACCTAACCACAATCCCTAAATCTAACCATAACCCTAAACCTTAGTCCTAACCCACAACCCTAAACCCATAACCCTAATCCCTAAACCTGACCCCTAAACCTAACCACAATCCCTAAATCTAACCATAACCCTAAATCTAACCCACAACCCTAAACCTATAACCCTAATCCCTAAACCTAACCCCTAAACCTAACCACAATCCCTAAATCTAACCCTAACCCCTAAGCTTAGCCCCTAACCCTAAACCTAGCCCCTAAACCTAGCCCCTAACACTAACCTTAACTCCTAACCCTAACCTAAACCCTAGCCCCTAGCCCCTAACCCCTAATCTACCAATAATCAATATATAAATACAGTACCATTAGATTAGACGTCCAATCACCACCTCTTAATTAGAACATGAGCAGGAAACACAGGAACTGTGTAAGCAGTATTATAATACCAAAAAGAAAAGTACAGTGGTAAGTATTTAGCGTTTCCTCCCCTTACACTTACACTTGAGCAATAGGATGCCACGTTGACCCTTCTACAGTCTAAAGACTGTTTTTTGGAAGGGTAGCAGTCAAGTCACTTTTTCAGAAGGGGACCAGAGAGAAAAGGCTAAGACGGCCACAAGAAAGATTAGAATGAACATGAGCGGAAGAGAGGATTAATAGATATTATACACAGTCTTTGTAGCGTTGCAAAAACAACAAATGTAATGGTGGCCTAAGACTTTTGCACGGTACTCTAGTACCAGAGTTGCACAGCATTAACAAAAAAAATCCTAATTGAGTGCAAAAGCTTCCTTCCGAATGCACGATTATGGATAAAGGAGTCACCAGGGACCTGCAGAAACACGACTAGACTTTCCGGAACAGGTCATCGGTGCCTGCTCTTATGTAGCAGTTCCCTGTCAGTTAAAGAGATGGAATGTGGCAGTTCCACATCTTTCCCAATCTGCCTCCTTAAACGTAAAACTAATTTCACTCCTGGTGTTTTTTTTTTTTAGGGACGCCTTATATTCTGTTTTATTGGAATCAAGATAAACTGTAGACACAGGTTTCATCAGAACTAAAAACAAGCGCAAAAACAAAGCACATTCCTGGCTGTCGCATAATTTTGTATATTTTGATTGGTCTCCATTAAACCAAAAAGCTCTAATCGGATTACATTTTTACTTCAGCCGTTCAGCGCGTCTTTTAATCGAGCCACATTTTCAGCCGTAACGAGAAACTGAGATGAGACTTTCCGTTCCACCATTTAGATGTCCATTAACGAAAAAAGACAAAAGCAGGAGTGCACCGTGTTAGGAGCCGCCCACGCTGCTTTTTCCAGGGAAAGGTGATCTGCATTGGATTTAAGCACATTTTCCAACTTCTCGATTGGATATCGGAATTCTCTCTCGTCTGATTTGCATGTGACTCCATCAATCGTGTCAGCAATCAAAATAATTCAATCACTCCGCCTCAGACCCCCTCGATCGACCCCCCCCCCCGCGCCCCCCCCCCCCCACAACCCCACACACCCACCCTCCACCTCCAGACTAATTCAATTTGGAGACAATGCGTGCATTCATAATGCAGGACTCTTCAAACGCATGTAACATGGGACGATTTAAAGAGCAAAAAGTTTCCGGACTTTCGGAGAGACGGCGCCGCGGCCGGCGAAGAAGAATAGCAGCGCCGCGTTCGCTGCGACGGGATTCCGAGTGGAAGAAGCTTTTCAGGACATGATGCGTTTTTTTTTTTTTTGTTTTTTTTTATCCTCCGCGATTTCTATAGCGTGAATGGAAGAGGGCTTCGGATTTGGGAGGGGGGGGGTGAGGGGGTGCCTCGGGGATCAGTTGTGACCTCCTGTAGAGCGCCGATTGAGCTGGCCGTCACAGCTGCCACACAGCGTGGAGTTTAGGAGGCCCCGCTGATCCCGAGAACCGAGCCAGAACCGAGCGATGCTTACTCTGAACTGGGAGCCGCAGACCGAGAGCCACGCTGAAATGCCTGTGCGGGAACCTTCGGCCCCTGGCAGAACCTCAGTGTTCGAGAAAAACCCCGAAAAACAAGCGCCGCTGAGGAAACTAAAGTTTGAAAGAAAATAAATAAATAAGTAAAATGACTTTATCTGTCCATCGTGTCGTATTTCTGTCCTTTCACGCGTCAAAATGAGTCAGAAGCTCCTAACGCGAATCTCAGATAAATCTAAAAATAACGATGGACAATTACACATAGATGCACACACAAGGCCACACATGCGGCGCGAATACAAATGGGAAGCTCATCGTCTAATGCAGGAGCAGATCGATACGCCGCGGCTTTAACCGCACAGGCCAGAAGTACTGCGAGAAAACAGAAAACTACCACAACAAGAAAAAAAAAAAAAAAAAAAACCCATCGCAATCCCTCCTGCTATACCAGCAGCAAACCGGCTTGGCGTTGAACTCCAGTCCTTTACTCTTTCACACTGAAACGCACTTCCAAAAGAACAGAAAGCAGAAAGCCAGCGCCGCCTCTGTTCTCCCGGTTTCCGTTTGATCCCGTGGGTGCACTCGGACCCGTTTTCAGAATTAATACCGGGGATTTTAGGCGCCCATCTGGTGCGCTGACACACTTCCCCAGCATGAGAATCCACCCAGCGTGAACGCCGTCCTCCATTCAATTAGCTCTGCGCCCAGAACCGGGTTCTAATGGGTTTTGAAATGCCTGTCACATCCATCCGTTCCGCGGCCCCTTCCCGTCGGAACCGTGCCATGCTGCAGTGATCTCATTACGACCTTCCTTCAGCCAGCCTTTCACATCGCACACCAACTTTCTCTTCCCCTTTTTTTTCCCGCGTTCCTCTTGTTCCCTTTCTGCTCTCACTCGCTCTTTTCTCCCCGACTCTTAACACATGGAAATAATCTCTAACCCGAGAGCTGACGGGCCGCGAGTCAGACCTGACACCGGTTTACTCTGCAGTCCAGCGGGCCTCCAATTTGCACATGAAGCCTCTACTGTGAATAAACCCACCGCCTCTTTTTTTTTATTATTATTATTTTTGGAAGGCGGTCAGGAATCTTCCCCATGAAATACATACTGTACTTACGCTGGAGTATTCAGAATACATACTGAACTACCCCGTGCGCTGAAAGCGTCCCCGTGCTGATCAGTGCCTAAGGGAATTTAGATTTCAGACCTGTATGTTCTCACTTATGTATTAATAATAATAAGAAATGCTTTTTGTTTAAAACAGAGATGTTTTTGTTTACGCCGACCCCAAACATGGTTTTTTTACAGTTATTTATAAAAGTCAGCACACTTTGTTTCGTGCCTAACTTTGGTGCTGCTCAATGACTAAAGGAATTTGGTGCCAGTGCTTAAGAGTTAATAATCACAGGGGCTCCGCCCGCCAAAGTAATGCCAATGTTCCATAAAAATCTTACTACAAAAGTATTTGGCTAGATAAACTATTACTTTCATCGCCTAGGCCACCCGAGCAGGTCGGCTCTCTTTGAGTCCTGGTTCTCGCAAGGTTTCTTCCTTAGAACGTTTAGGAAGCTTTTTCTTGCCACTGTCGCCCTAGGCTTGCTTCCTTTGCCACGCGTGTTAGATATTAGAAGATAATATAATGTTTAAAAGCCGCATTGTAAAAAACGCTACAGAAATAAATCCGACTTGACCACAAGAATGGACTGGATGAGGATTTGAACCCTCCATGACCCCAACCGGGAAAAGCAGGTTTAAAACATGAATAAATAATTGATAAACAAGTCGAAACGCAGCCTTTTTGTTTCATTTCATTTGAATTAAATTTATGATGCCCAGTAAAGAGTTCCTAAAAACACAGAGATCAGTCCACTGGGACAGATATAGAGCAGGTTTTATTTACCTATTTTTTATTATTACTTTATTATTTTATTTTATTACCTATTTTTAATTTATTAAACCGATATGGTTGCATATAAAGGGATTTTTTTTTGTGTATATTTTCGGATTTATTTAAAAAAATACCATAAATAAATAAATGTGTCATTCTTACAGTTTGTAGATTTACAAGAATCTGCTGTTTTTTTATGGTTAAAAATGTAATGAAAATTAAAATAAATCCACAAGAAAAAATGACAAATAGGAAAACAGTTATTTAGTGTGTATTTTTGGAAGGAAAGTCAAAAAATATTACAGCCGTTCTTGTAGATTTACAAGGGTCAATCATTTATTTCATGGTTTTCCTAATTGAATTTGAATTAAATTGTTGCATATGTTTGTTTTATTTAATTGAATCGCTTGTCTTTGCACTGTGGGAGAAAACCGGTAAGTAAGGACAGCGAGTTTGTTCAAACAGTTAACATGTACAAGGAATTCCTTTTTTAAAACGAATTTAATTCTGTTTGTTATATAGCATGACCGTCTTAGTGGGATAGACTCTGCATCGGAGCCCCTGATTTGGATAAGGAACTACAAGAGAGAACATCTGAAGACGTTATGTCACTAACGTCCATGTTGATTAACGACTTTGTTTAGAATATCAGTCGAACAGGAAATGGTGGGAGAGATCCTGAACACTCAGGTAAACAGTCCAGATGAGACCAGGTCATTGTCCACCCTGGAGCCTCTTCAGCGTGAATGAGACGGCTGCTGCTTTTACTTCTATTTCTTTCTGTATTTAGGTCTCACAGAGAGACAAGAGAGAGAGAGAGAGACACAGAGAGAAAGACAGAGAGACAAGAGAGAGAGAGACACACAGAGAGAGAGAGAGAGAGAGAGAGAGAGAGACAAGAGAGAGAGACAAGAGGGAGAGAGAGAGAGAGAGAGACAAGAGAGAGAGAGAGAGAGACAAGAGAGAGTGAGACAAGAGGGAGACAGAGAGAGAGAGAGAGACAGAGAGAGACAGAGAGAAAGAGACAGAAAGAGAGAGAGAGAGAGAGAGATGAAGGAGCCTCATTAAATTTCTACCACCGTCCCAAGAGTTTGGAAGCAGCCCAGCGGGGAGGGGAACCGGGTTCCAGAGAACAATCGAAACACACACACAGCTGATGTGGAACTGTTTACAGAACCCAACCGGCGGTACCGAAGAGATTTATATACAAGAGACAATTTTAGAAACAGCCATCATCCCCCCTGAATGATCCCATCCAGCAAACAGGATCTGACGCAGCACACGACCTCGGACAGAAGGAACACACACGGTGTCGTGCGAGAGCCAGTACGCTCCTGCTGGTGCCCATTTACCAACACCAGAACCAGTAACCAGCGGCTGCAGGGAACCAGCATGAACAAGAACCGCCTCTGCATCTGAAACGCGTGACCTTAAAACACCAGACAAGGCTGAGCGTGAAACAATTTTGTTTACAGGATCCTAGCTTGAACCATATTCCCCCAAATGTCGTGATTGAGGACGGTCCGCGCCCCTCCGTTTCACCCCGTCGTTTGTTTATTCACTTCAATGTTGATGAATGACTTGGGGAATCTGAGCGCGTACTTAAGAGTTGATAAACACGGCGGATCAGTCCAACAATCCAATCAGCGGCTCTCTGAGCTCTCCGATTTTATGATTATTTGAGGGTTAATTAGAAACTGCACTGTTTACATACGAAGGGATGTTTTAAGTTGGAACTGATTTGAGTCCGTTTGAGTTTACTGCAAGTACAGTTCTTATATTTTAGCGCACAAGCACCTGATTTTTCACTCAACACTCACACGAAACACGGCGGAAAAAGCATATCGATCTAAAACACGGGCGGCTTTCAAATTTAGGCACGAGAAGTCTGAGAAAAACAGTATTTAAAAAAAATAACTACATAAATAAGAAGTTCGAATTACAAAAATACAAAAAGGCATCAAATATATATTATTTTCTTACATTTTTTTATGTTGCAGAAATGTCTTGTTCAGAGAAGGAGACTGGGAACTTTTAAAATGTTTAGCTTTTAAGGTACTGGACTGTGGCCCAGAAGGGCAAGGGTTCAAATCCGACCTCTGCCAAGCTGCCACTGGTCGGTCCTTGAGCAAGACCCTTCAGCCCTCAATTGCTTGGAGTGTAAAAGGCATCACAAAAAAAGCCAGGCGACCATGAGGAATACTCTCGATTACTCGGGATTTTATTCGGCTCGACACCATACACAATGGAAATTTGTTTTTGTTTTCCTTTTTTATTTTGCCACCTCATTTAAAGGGTATCATGGTGTCCTTCTGCTTCTAGCACGAAGAGTTTGAATTCCACATCATCGCATTGTTTAATATTTACTATTAATAAAATGGCTATTATTTTTATTAGCATTGTCCCGAACCTGATCTCTGTACATCAAGTCCGAAAAGGAGAAGGAACCAGGAGCACTGCTAGGTCATTTATAGCTAATATTTAATATCCCTTTTAGATCTTTGGGTTCGTGTTTGTGGGCGTGGCAGAGTCCGAGTTTAGTGCTCTTTAGACCTTATTATTTCCATAATCTAATTTTACATTTTGTTCTAAAAAATGTTTTCGATGTTTAATTTGTAACCTGTTGAACGTCGTAGTATTTTAACTACACCTACTAAGCAGATTTTTCTAATTTATTTCTGCAGCGCTTTTTACACCGGAGCATCGTCTCAAAGCAGCTGTACAATCTTAAAAATCGATCCTAAAAAAAACAATCCCAAACGGAGCAGGCCTAGGGCGACAGTGGAAAGGAAAAACTCCCTGAATGTACAAGGAAGAAACCTTGGGAGGAACCGAGACTCAAAAAGGGAGCCGACCTCCATGGGTGGCCTCGGATGTTCGTTAGATAAATACTTAAAAGAATATTAAAGTAACAGGAAAACTAATTAAACACCAAAGTTTAAATCAATAATAATATTTGTTAGTGACTAAATGATGGAGGGAGTTCCTGCCCCCTGGTGGGACTGGGTTCTGTGGTACGAGGTATCAAAACATAAACAAAATCAAAAGAGGATCGCTCTGGACTCCCTTAATGCGTCTGGGCTAAGCCCCCAATCTCCTCAACCCCTCGAAGAGCCCCTGAAGGGGAACAACAGAGGGTCAGAGCTATGTATGAAGTATGAAGAGGTTACCAGTGGACAGGCAGACTGAAAAAACAGGAGCTGCTTCATCAGGTACAAAAGCGACGCCGATTAGAGGGCAAGGACATAACAGCAACGGGTTCTGGAAGTTCGAAAACCTCCATTGGGTGTGGAAGACACCGTCACCGTCACCGTGCACGAGTGGGAATAAAGAAAGCGTCTTCAGCGTTTAAGCAGCTCACACATGAGGGTGAGCCGAAACGTACTCAAATGCTGTCCTGAAAAGCCATCGGGTTCCTACGCCATGACCGTCGTGATTGGCATGTCAGCAAAAGAAGCTAAAAACTAGATCCTGACCCTCCTGAGTCCATGGCTGACTGACTGTGTATAATCCCGAGGAGTCATTACGCCAGTCATCTTCCACCGAGAGCTCAGTCCATACACGTCGAGTCCGCACTCAGTGTGTCCAAAAACCGTTTCAGTGGAGGCCTGAGTGCTTTAGCAGTGACAGGACCTCAGATCGTTTTACCACATGACCAGGTAACGAGCGTACCAGCTGGATCTCCCGAAAGGAACAATTCTTTTAAGCCTTTCGTGAAATAACGGGATTTGGAGCGGCATGGAAAATCATCGGAACGAGCGCCGAGTGTCGGGGAGATGAACGAGCGCCCCGGCGGGCGCAGCTGTCCGAGAGCTCCCTTTAGAGCCCAGGCTCATCTAACCGCTCCGGAGGAAGGCTCCAGTTCCAGCTCTGCGTAACCAGATCCGTATCGGCGGGGAACCCGATCGGAGGTGAGCCCCGAGAGTCGAAGGGGGGGCGTCGCGGAACAAAAACTGTTTTCATGACACTTAGGCGCTCAAAGCCCAAACCTGGACGTTTTTTTTTGTTTTTTATGATTGGATCTGAGCCGGCTCATCCCGAAACTGTCAGCGCTGATCACAGAGACGTCTCGGCTCGTGACAGGAACTTCCTCCTCGCTCGGGCTATAATCTCCGCTCCGCTACAGGAGCTAGCAGTTTAGCGCGCGTGACGCCGTAACCAGATCAGAACGACCCTGCAGAGTCACGAGAGAGCCCGAGGAAAAAGCTTTTCATTCCCAGGTTATTTCTGTTTGCCGCCCTTGTTTACAGCGGCGGCCCGGGTAAGCACAGGGCGCACCCAAAAAAAGACCGGCGTGGACTCTGTAGTTTGCTTTCTTAGAAAGAAAAACAAACTATTTATATATAGGTTTGAACGCAAGTGATGTGAAAGTGATCGATTTCTCTCGCAGCCACCGCCATGCATTTCGGTCTAAATACGTCCCGGAGGTTTGGGTCGATTTTTGAGCCCCGGTCGCGCTAAGGTTGTAACCTTTAAGGGTGTTTTCCCTTGCCACTGTCGCCTCAGGCTCGCTCAGTTTGGGACTGGCCTTAGATGATCTAAAACTGATAAAGCGCCGTGAGAACGAGCTTCGTTGTAAAAAGCGTTCCAGAAATAAACCTGACTTGACTTGATCAGCTCGTTATTGATTATCAGCTCCAATCAGGCATGTTCTGTTATTCTTTTTCTCTTTACATAACGCCCGGTAGCTTAGTTACTGTCCATACGAAACTCATCCTGAGCTAAAAAGCCCGTCCACTGACCAACAATGGCTTCCTCTTAGTTCGAAAACGTCGTAAATCGGCTCAAATTTCTCAAATTGACTTATTTCTAGAGCGCTTTTTTTTACAGTGGAGCGTCGTCTCAAAGCAGCTTTACGATCTTATATGACCTTAAAAGGCCAGTCCCAAATTGAGCAAGCCCAGGCCGACGGCGGCAAGGAAAAACTCCCGGCAGCGACGCAGTGAAAACGGTCATTCTCAAGGCGCGTTTTAAGGCATGTTTTTGCAAAGTGCCATAAAAGTGACACGAAAAAAGGGGCAGGGAAAGTTTGATAAGTGGCAACCCTGGCGACCCTGACACAATGAACAATTAACTCCCACCTCTGCTCGTGAATCTGCAGCGCCGTTTGGCTCGTCGAGTAACCAGCACAAACACATTTCCCGGACACATTTTAATTTCCCAACGTACATTTTTAACCCCTTTAGCGGCGCTTACCTGTATTTGCTTATGGATTTCACAACGTTCGAGCCCTTAAACTACCTTTAAAGGAGGGTTTACACCGGAACACACCGAGTTTGGTGACTGAGCGGTACGGAGATATCTGAGACATCGTCCCGAGACTCTGAGTCAGGTCCTGAGTCAGGCCCCAAAGAGGGGTGATTCTGAACGCATTGCATGTATTTTTAATAGGGCACCAGCCATAAGTTATCAGCTCGGTGGCACAGAAGTGTAAACAAAGTGGATATTTATCGATCTGCGTCGCGATCTGAGCGCAATAACAGCAGCCGACCTTAAAACGGTTCAAATTATTGATACGGCTTTCTCGAGAACAATCCAGGAATTTGATCAAATCTCTCACAGAGCTCTGCTGCCCGAGCGAACTGAATTAATCATGAGAAGCGAAGGCGGGCTGCATTCCCCTCAAAGCCAGCTGTGGATCCGCTAAAGCAGGCGGGTCAGCAAAAAAAATAAAATAAAAATAAAATACCACACAACATTTTAGCCAAAGTCAGTATGGGTTTAGAAGCAAACCGAAACAGGGAACAAACCACACCTTTGTTCCGACGCTTAATGAGCCGTTATTTAACGAGCCTTTATTTCTCGGACCTTTTTTTAGGAAGCCAGAACCGATCAGGTGCAGCTGCTTTGAATATTTAATGCTTAATAACGACACTGTACTAGACGGTAAAGTGGTCAGACCACTACAGATTCGAGTCCCGGTCTGGTTACTGCACGTGTGGAGTTGGCATGTTCTCCCCGTGTCTGCATGGGTCCATTCCAGGTCCCTCGGTGTGGTTAATAAATTAGTTTGTGTGTGCCCACGATAGGCCGGCGCCCTATCCAGACTCCCACCTCGGACCCTACGCTATGACACGGGCCCCCTACGGCCTTGAATTGGCAGCGCTAGTCTCAGGACGATGTTTTGGCACCCCCTGCCCAAAATAACTGTCATTTTTGTTGGACTGGTACAGGCTTCATCCATAATGGACAGCAGTGGCTATTGGACCAGAAGGACTGTGGACCAGAAGGTCCAGAGCTCATGGCGACAGACACAAGGGTACTAGTCATGTGTACCCACACTCAGATCGAACCAATTAAGGGTCACCAGTTGATCTGAAGCAGGTGGCTGGGCTGTGGGAAGAAACCGGAGCACCCAGAGTAAACCCACTCCGCACAGGGTCGTTCCAGCCTGGGATCGAACCCACGACCTTCTGGTTGTGAGATGACGAGGCTACCCACCGAGCCTTCACGCTTCACCCTGCGGTGGTTTTAATGTTATGATTTCAGTGCATCTGCCCAACAAAGGTTTGGTTTTGGTTCCTCAAAATCAGCAAAACATATCATTTGGCCGAGGGTGTCCAAACGCTGCCAGCAGTACCACGCCTTAATCCAGGCACACACTCGTATGGAGTATATAATAAAGGCAATGACAGTACGTACGCTATAGGTGACGACAGGTGTAATTATTTTCTCTTTGTGCGGCGTGTGCATGCCTGTCCCGGAACTCCAGGTCTCTTTATATATACATGTATATCAGTCTGACTTATTTATTAATGCATTTATTATAGGTAAAGTAGCCAGATCCATTATTAATCCCCAGCAACCCATCTGCCATTAGTCTCACAAACTAACAAACTAAACGGTTCCTGTTTTCAGCCTCGAGCCCCACATTGAACCGTTCCCCTGGGAGGCTCAGCGCACGGTTCGAATTCATGGACAAAGGTATTGGGACACACCTGTTAACCGCTTAAGTTCAGGTGTGTTATTCTGTCCTGTTGATGGAGTCGTGGACCTAAAGGCCATACAGGCTACCTTTCTAAGCATTAGTGAATGAAGGGGGTCGCTCGAAAGTGCGAAAAACGGAAGCGTTTGGGAGGCAAAAGGTGTCAAACCACGCCCAGTCCTGAGAGGCATAAAGGTGCATAAAGGTTCAAACCAATAACTTCAGCGTTTTCCAAACCCCTGGCATTAACATCAGCACTAAAGCGGGGCGCCAGGAGCTCCGTGGTATGGGTTTCCGTAGCCGACCAGCTCCATGCAAGCCTTAAAGTGGCGTAAAGCACAAAACCACTGGACCGTGGAGCAATGGAAGGACGTTCTGCGGAGTGGCGAATCTGCCGGTCTGATGGACGAGTCCGTGTTTGGGCGAATGCCAGGAGAATTCAGGAGCTCTGGGAAGCTCCTGCAGGTGTCCCAATACTTTTGTCCATACAGTGCACATGAAGAGGCTCCTAAGTGGCACTGCTGTGTCTTAAACGTCTCGCGTTAGCTTACAATGTGACGCAAAGGTTTGTTTACTTCGAAGTCAAGGCGACGTTTTATGAACGAAAAATGAATTTTATAAACGTTAATCTGACGTTTCTGTTCTAAACCCTTTGAAGAGCAGGGCGTTTTTTTTTTATTATTATGTTTTATTGCACAGCAATATTTTCCAGTATCTAATACATAGACACTTTTATACAGGAATACGGTACCAAATAAAGTGAAACAAAACATATACGGACATATTTTAACAAACAACTTGGGAAACATCAGGAGATCCAGCTGCGTTTATCATGAGTTCTGACTTAGTTATACTGCTCACAAAATGAAAGACTAATTTTTGTGAGCAGTCTGGTTTATTTGGTCATAAAACCGAGTTGTTTGATCCCTGTTTTATTCACAGTTTCAGCTTCTACTATTAACAAAAACTATCCATTGTAACGCGGCACAGCAGCAATTTGCCGTCTCACCACCACCGCGCTGAATAAGGTTTCGAATCCCAACCCTGGCTAGAGTGTCACTAGAGGTGTGTGAAATATTTAATATATTTAATATATTGCGTATATTTGTTTTAAAAAAAAATAACAAGTGCACCAGGAGGCAAAATACCGACACCACCAGCCTCAGGCTTCTGAAATCGCTTGCCGTTAAAGACAGCACGACAATGGACTTATTTCACCGTCTGTAAACGAACCACCGTGCAGAATATGAAAATGAGGACAATCTTCGAGAGTCAGGTGTCCAAGTGCCTTACGGCAAATAAAGCACCAGGAACTTTGGACCTGAGATATATACTGACAAAGTATCGTCTGATTAACAAAACCCAGAGAATATCGAGATCATTTTTGTCGATATCACACATCCCTAGATGTATAGCGCTCAAGTATTCTGGGTCTGAGGAAGGGGAGTGTTTCACCTAGTGAGCACTTGATCTGGGGGAAAGTTTCCGGGCCTCCCGTAACCCCAATGTACAAACGTGCGGCTGAAAAGCAAAAGAAAAGATTCCAAGACGGTGCTCCCTGTGGAAATTCTCTGGCTGTGTCTGAGGGAGGAGACAGCAGACAGGGGAGCGTTCTTCTTCGCTGCCACAGCGAACCGTTCCAAGCCTTGGCTGGTGGTCTGGCGTCCCATCAAGGGAACGTGTCCGGCTGAGCCCCGGAGTTCCAGGAAAAGCTTTGGATAACGCTTTTTATTGGGTGTTTTTCGCCTAAATGTTTTATTCTGGCTTCGCCTCTTCAGGTTCGTGTTTTTTAAGCTGGAGCCTGTCCTGGAGAGCACGGTCGGCCGGATGTCAGTCCGTTGCCGGGCTGAGTGCTCTCTACACCATGACATCATCAGCTCCTATTCTTCTTTCTTTCTTGCCGTAATTGAGGGTAATTAAATCAGACACACGTACGATATGAAGGGTATGCAGCTCAAATCCAGCCCGTTTGATACGCTTGATGTTTATTATAAGTACGTGTTAAATAGCCCTGATCGTCATTTTATCCTGAAATGCGTATCTACGCCTGGTATTTATTCCAACTCTCTTCAGAACCGCGGATTTATTCAGCGCTGATGATTACTGCTGATTAAGTCCACAGCACAGACTCAGGGCGGTGGAGCAATCAGAAGTACGTCTGTAGCGTGAGGCTTTTGTGCAGTCAGCCGTCCGCATCCTGACAATCAGAAAGACTGGGGATGAAGCGGAACTAAATGTGCAGACAAAATCTAGTCCTGATCCCGATCATAACGTTATTAATACAGGGTGAGTGCAGAGCGTGAGCTGGATAGAGATACGGTTTAAATAAGACCCGTATGAGGAGCACTGCAAACGTACGCCTTAACACGGTCGAATCAAGGCTTAAAACGTGGAAACGATTTATACACAATGAGTCAAAAACGGAAAGAGAAACAGAGAGAGAGAGGGAGAGAGAGAGAGGGAGAGAGAGAGAAAGAGGGAGAGAGAGGGAGAGGGAGAGAGAGGGAGAGAGCGAGAGAGACAGAGAGAGAGAGAGACAGAGAGACAGAGAGAGAGAGACAGAGAGAGAGAGAGACAGAGAGACACAGAGAGAGAGACAGAGAGAGAGAGAGAAAGAGAGAGAGGGAGAGAGACACAGAGAGAGAGAGAGAGAGAGAGAGAGAGAGAGAGAAAGAG
>JAUZST010008255.1:0-13657 GCA_034779995.1 Parotocinclus haroldoi
CACTCGCTCGCTCACACACTCGCTCGCTCACACACTCGCTCACTCAACACACACTCGCTCACTCAACACACACTCGCTTACTCACACACACTCGCTTACTCAACACACTCGCTCACTCAACACACACTCGCTCACTCACACACACAGACTCACACACACAGACACACTCTCGCTCACTCGCTCGCTCACTCACTCACTCACACACTCAATCAATCACTCACTCGCTCGCTCGCTCGCTCACTCGCTCACACACTCACTCACTCACTCACTCATTCATTCACTCACTCACTCACTCACACACACACACACAGACACACACACACACACAGACACACACAGACACACTCTCGCTCACTCGCTCGCTCACTCACTCGCTCACACACTCGCTCACACACTCGCTCACACACTCGCTCGCTCACACACACTCACTCACTTACACACACTCACTCACTTACACACACACACACACACACACACACACACACACACTCACACACACACTCACACATACACTCACACACACACTCACACACACACTCACTCGCTCACACACTCGCTCACACACTCGCTCACACACACACTCGCTCACTCGCACACTCGCTCACTCGCACACTCGCTCACACGCGCGCACACACACACACACACACACACACTCACTCACTCACTCGTGCACATACTCGTGCACACACTCACACGCGCGTGCACGCACACACACACACTGACATAGGTAACATCTGTCAAGTGTGCACATGCACAGAATACATCTTTTCCCAATGTAGAATGCTAACACAGAGAACAACATGTCTTCTTAGTCATCATAACATGTCTCTGCCAAGGCGACCATCAAGAATGTAAAAGGTGAATGCAAATGTAAATGCACCCTGACATATCTTCAATCATGTTCACACACACACTGCATACACATTTATCATGAACACAAACATCTGCACATATGCTCACACCCAGATACATTGTTTTCTACACGAACACACGCCTAAACAAACACACATCTGGGTACACAAAATGATGTCAGGGTGATGGAAGCCACCAGTCAACGCAAGTATAAAGACAGTGTGGTACATTACTTTGCATTAGCACTTTAATTGCAAGTGTTTTGCAAGTAATTACTTGTAACCTCAAGTTAATTAACGTGAAGATAAGTTTAAAATGCAAACATAACAACATTTAGTCTCT
This sequence comes from Parotocinclus haroldoi, assembly GCA_034779995.1. Taxonomy (NCBI): domain Eukaryota; kingdom Metazoa; phylum Chordata; class Actinopteri; order Siluriformes; family Loricariidae; genus Parotocinclus; species Parotocinclus haroldoi. The sequence goes on from JAUZST010008255.1 coordinate 1,195, forward strand.
GTTGTTTTGAGAATTTTACTTTACATAATCCATTCCTTTTCCTCTTAGTTATATGTAATGCAAAAGCAACTCCTTCTGCTCTTAAAGTCCACACATTTTACCTTAGTGTCAGCCACCTCGGCCTCGTGTTCACAGTAGTCACCAATAAAGCAGTCACTTCATCGGACCAGAATAAAATCACCATAAAGCCCTCCATTTCTTTAACCGTGGTTTTCATCATATCCATTTCAGCATGCACCATTTTTCTACTTGCAAATTCCTCAGCAAAGGCGCTCTTAATTTCTGCTTTTATCACATCTGATGAATCCACTTTTAGGAACGAGAAAACCTCCACTTTCAACAAAGTGAAACCATACCAGAACCTTTTGGCCGCGACTGAGTCAGTTGGACTGAGGCATTAGGAAGACTTGGGGCTGTGCTAAGCCTAGCACCAGTTGGTCCATCATACTTGAACTTGCTCAGATTTGTCAACCACCATACAACGAGTTATAATTAGAGGTTTGGCGGCACTAACACAATATGTCTAACACCATCGCAAGATCAGCGGCACCCCCCCCTAGCCTATATATTTGGACTGTCAGAAACACTTTACCCCACTGACATTCATGCTGGCTTTTACACAATGTATGAACAGAATACATGTCTATGTAGAGATGTAAGAGGGAGCATTTTCAGCACGGCTAGTCGTTCCATCTGATATCATCTCCCACAGCAGGGTCATCGTAGGAGCGAGAACCTCGAAAAAGAGGAAATGAATTAGACATGATCTTTGTTTCTATTAACCTATGAAGGACTAAAACTGGAAACCAGAACTACAGACTGAATGCTTGACTAAACAAATAATTATTGAGCCTAGATTTAAACATTGAGACTGTGTCAGAATCGCAAACATTTATCGAAAGACTGTTCCTTAATTTGGGGGTTTTGTAGGAGAAAGCTCTGCCTCCCACTGTAACTTTCATTATTGTATGAAAGTGTAGTGCAATGTAGTGCAAGTAAAACATGGGTGATATGATCATATTTTTTTAGTTCAAGTTAGAGCTCTGGCTGCAGCGTTCTGTACTAACTGAAGCCTGAGTAAACACCTGCTGGAAATTCCAGATAACAATGCATAACAATAGTCCAATCTAGACATAAGATTGAATTATTGAATTAGGCATGAATTAGTGTTTCTGCATCCTGGAGAGTTAATGAGTTTCTTAGCTTAGCAATGTTTCTGAAATGAAAATAAGCAATCCTGCTAATATTGTCTTCAAATGAAAGACTGGGGTCAATAATCACACCAAGATCTTTTACTCCCTCACAGGGAGTGACTGAACTACCGTCCAGAGCTATTGTCAAATCAGAAAGCAGCCTGAGGTCCAAGAAGAAGTACTGGTACTTCTGTTTTATCAGGGTTTTATCGTCTCCTATTTGTCCAAAAGGTGAATCTTTTGCTGTCATCTGGTATAGTACCTTGTTTAGAAAAAGCACTTGATTTTAAAAAATCCCTCTATAACTCTGGCCTTTAAGAAATCTACTGTTCTCAGTAATTTTCATTTTCAAAACTTTTTTTCTTTAGCAGGCTGTGTCCTGAGTTCAAGGTCGTGCATCTGTTTTGGTTCTTCTAGATCTTGCAGCTGCCTTTAATACTGTTGATTACAAAATTTTAGTTAACCTAGTTTAAATCATATCTGACTAACAGGCACTTTTTCATTTGCCTCGGGAATGCTGTCTGATCTAAAACTGTTGAATGTGGTGTCACACAAGGCTCCATTCTTTCTCCTCTGTTATTTACGATTCACATTTTTCCTACGGGCTCTATAATATGGCCATTGTTGTTGCTATGCTGATGACACTCAACTCTATCTTAGCTTTAAACCAACCCTCTTCTTCATTTCTTCAGTCGCCTGCAATGATTGCATTTCTCATCTGAATTCCTATCTAACCCATCCTGGTTATTGCAATTCTCTTTTTCACAGTCTTCCCTGTAATTCTATTCAATTTCTAGAGTACACCCAGAACTCTGCCACTATTCTTACTGAAACCTAAAAATTTCATCACGTCACTTCTAACCAAACTGTACTGGTTCCCAGTTCACAAATGCATCCAGTACAAATTTTAATATTGACATTCAAATCCCTCCATGGTCTTGCTCCACTTTACCTCCATTGATTCCAACGTTTTCCCTAGTCAATCTGAAACTGTTCAGGATCTCCTTCATGGTTCTGAGATCCTTTGCTGTGGCTGCTCCGGCCCTCTGGAACTCCTCCTTTATTCCTTCAAACTGCTTCTACTCTACTGAAATTTCAATCTCTTCAATTTTTTTACTCTTTTCTTCCTTCATTACTTCATGATGTGTGTGATTGTAATGAACTATGTCTCTTTTACGTTGACTTTTAATAAAAAATAATAGGCTAATAATAACAACAATAACACATGTAATATCAAAATTATAATAATAGCCTAGTAACAAGAATAGGCAACAATAACAACAATAATGATACCTGCAAGCTTACATTAGAAGAAGTCTGGTGCTACTGCCAATTTAATTAGTAGACTTAGTAGTGTAGACTTAGTAGAGTAGATTAGAAGTGAAATAAGTATGTGGAATGAGGATCAGCTGTGCGCTATCAGTGTGCTGCTCAAGTCAAAGCTCTCTTTTAGAGAAAGAAGGCCATCTTCTGGAAGAAGGAACAAGGAGGCGATGAGAGCAGCAGAGCAGAAATTTTCCCGTGTGAGGAAAGCAAATGACAGCTATTGAAGGAACTGGCAGAAAACAGCATGTGAGAGATCTGGGATGATGTTAAAACCATAACAGGCCAAAGTATCAACACCAGAGCTTTAGTGGTGACAGTGCAGAAGGTGAACAAAATGACTGCATTCTTCAACTGGTAAAACCATGTCCCCTTGTCCCCCAACACACCCTACCCTGCAGAAGCCACCCTTCCTCCTTGTCCTCATCTATCTTAACACAGACTCCTGAACTGAACAGGATGAGTGTGGACCCCTGCCTGGTCGCCTGGATCTCTAGCTACCTTACTGCAATATGTTAGGCTGATAGATATCACGTCTGACACCGTGATAAACAGCACTGCAGCACCTCAGGGCACGATGCCAGCCCCTCTTCTCTTTACCCTGTACACCGCGGACATCTGCTGCAACTTGATGGGGCAGTACATCAAAGAAGGACACTGGACAAACTGATCAGGTGGGCTGGATCTGTGGTCGGCATTAAGCCGGACTCTCTGGTAATGGTGGCAGAGAAGAGGACTATGCTCAATCTACTGCACATTATGGATGATTCCAGTCACCCTCAGCACACCGTCATCAGTCACCAGAGGTGCCTTATTAGTGACAGACCGCTCATTCTCAAGTGCAAAAGTCCCTTTTGCCATCAGGCTGTACAACTCCTCCCTGGGGAGAGAAGGGGTAACAGGAGGACAGAGGATGAGGATGGGAAGGAACCTTGTAGCCTAGCCTAGCTTGACCACTACAATGTAAAGTGGACACTGTGATCAGTTATTCAATAAGTGCAATAATAATGTGAAATGTCTACTGCTGGACTTTTGCAAAAATTGTTTATATTACATACTTCCCAGTAATTCCATATTATTGTATTGTATTATATAATAGTAATATTGTTACACGTTTCTCCACTGCTGAACCTTTCATATATTTTTAAATATTTTATTTATTTTAAATTGATATATTTTCGTATTGTACTGTAATACAAATGCTGCTGGAAACTCAATTTGCCTGAGGGAGAGATAACTCAAAGTCAAAGAGCCATAGGTTGGGATCCCGGCAGAAGATGATATGAAGAGTGCTGGAGCAAGAGAAGGCTATTTCAAGAGTCCTCTCTTCTGATAAAAAATAAGATACCTTGTGGACGTCATCATGGACATGTTGGAGTCTATCCACAGGGCTCTGAATCCAATATCACACAGACATATGCCAGTGTGTCCTTTGTCAAGTCTGTGTTGCAGTTCCTCAACGAGGAGATCCTGAAGCCAGAATCAGAGGACTCAGATCTCACCAAGAGCATCAAGACTACAGTCATCAGCTATTGGAATGAAAAATATTATGACAATATGTCAATGTCAATGCCAATAATGAACTTCTGGACATAGCATCCATGCTTGATCGTCGGGTCAAGACAAACTACATTAAAGATAACAAAGTTGATGCCATAAAAACAGAGCCATACAAGAAGGATAAAGCAACCCAGAAGCTTTGAAATCCACTCTAGTTGAGGGAGAATATGCTACATGCAAAAACTGCCACGAAGAAGTCTCACTTAGTCTCAGCAGATGGCCTCACAAAGCTGCTGAAGTTGAACTAAATACTTACTTGTTAGCTCCCGATGCTAACAGTGAGACCAAACCTCTCACATGGAAGAAAATTCATGTAAAAAACATTGCCAAAATGAATCCATTAGCCAAGCACAACCTCTGCATACCTGCTTACAAGTTCACTATCGAAACGTCTTTTCAGCACAGTAGGAAACATTGTGTCATGCAAAAGAGCATCGACAAAGCCAGAGGCAGTGGACAGATTGGTGTTCTCTGCAAAAATAAATTGAGCTGTAGAGTAAAAGGGCCTACAATATGTGGATATTTGATTTTACTGACCTCTCTCAGGTGCACACCTAGCAGAAAAATGCAACATTAAATTAATTTATTGATTTTTGGCAATAAGGGTTCTAGTTCCCGCTATTACAAAACTTCTTATGGGTTAACTGCAACAGGTTCCTAAGAGCACAGTGGATTCCATAATCCTTAAATGGAAGAAGTTTGGGAAGATCAAAACTAGACCTGACCAAACAAGCAATCGTGAGAGAAGAGCTTTGGTGAGAGAGGTAAAGAAGAACCCAAAGATCACTGTGACTGAGCTCCAGAGATGAAGTAGGGGGATGGGAGAAAGTTCCACAAAGTTACTATCACTGCAGCCCACCAGTCTGGGCTTTATGGCAGAGTCCCGACAGAGCTGAAAGCCTGCATAAGAGTTTTTCAAAAAAAAATACATGAAAGACTCCCAGACTATGAGAAATAAGATTCTCTGAGACAGAACCTTTTAGCTTTAATTCTAAGCGGTATGTGTGGAGAAAACCAGGCACTGCTCATCACCTGCTCTTTAATTTGTTGTTACATTGGTATATTTTCTACTTCTTTAAATTAATAAAGACTGACCTATTATTGCCCTAAGTTTGACCTTTTCTGGTTGGGGAATGAAAAATTAATTTTGTCATATTAAATTGTATAATTGTGACTTTGAATAATGAACACTCTTCATGTACATTATGTTCTGATTTTCTTTCTATTTTATTCAGTAACATTTTGTCTTTTTTAACAAAAGGTGTTATTATATAACTATGACAGTGTTCATACTTATATTGTGGTAATTATCAAGCTCATTACAGAAAAATGTATCGTGATCACGTTTGACCATTATCTCCCAGCTCTACTTTTAAAGATAATGTCTTGAGTCTAGCCTATTCTGTGATGAATATGACTATAAAAATGTTTGTGCAACAATGGTAAATACATTTTTTGTCTTTGAAATGCAATTCTAATGTTGCAATGTCATTGTTTAAACATGAAAGGTGACTCACATTGTCTATCCAAAAACAAAATGTTAATAAATGTGTTAGTTTATTTAATCAGTGAGTTCAATTCAATTCAATTTTATTAATATAGCGCTTTTTACAACGTAGCATTGTCTCAATGCAGCTTTACAGTGAGGTGCTCATCCTATAATTTCTTTGGCATATCTTACCCACAAAGAATTTAGAGTGTTTGGACAGATTAACATATAGCCTATACGTTTAAAGTTTAATGGTCTTGTTTTCCTCATACTTCTGAATGTACTCACTTTTAATAACTTGACCAGAACTTTCAAAAACATTTTGATATAGTACTTGAACAATATAATCTGATATATTTTGAAAGTGCCACACCTTAAACACTTCTGTGAGTCTGTTCTGATCACGTCATGCATAGGGGAAAAATAGCTTTCCTTTCACTCGATATGGCAGAACTGGTGTCCAGAAACCCCTAGGAGGTAATACTTTTAATTTGCCAAATGTAATTATCTAGGGGTTCAAAGTTAAGAAAATAAGGAAGAGAAAACTGATGAAAGATGCAACGCAGAATGGTCCGGATGGTGGATATGCAGCCTCAATCAAGTTCCAAAGAAATTCAAGCTGTCCTGCAGACTCAGGGGGTATCAGTGTCAGCGTAAACTATCCGTCCACATTTGAATGAAATCAAATGCTATGGCAGGAGACCCAGGAGGACAAAGAGACATACATAAAAAAGCTAGACTGCAGTTTGCCAAAACAAATGTGAGTAAGCCAAGATAATTTTGGCAAAAAACAACTTGTGAACAGACGAGACCAAGATAGAGCTCTTTTGTAAAGCACATCATTCAACTGTTTAGCGGAAATAGGGTGAGGCCTACAAAGAAAAGAACACAGTACCTACAGTCACATATGGTGGAGGTTCAAAGATGATTTGGGGTTGGTTTGCAGCCTCTGGCACTGGATGCCTTGACTGTGTGCAAGGCATCATGAAATCTGAAGATTACCAAAGGATTTTGGGTTCCAATGTAGTGCCCAGTGTCAGAAAGCTAGGTTTGTCTTCTGGGTCTTCCAGCAGGACAATGACCCCAAACATACTTCAAAAAGCACTCACAAATGGATGGAAACAAAGCACTGGTGAGTTTTGCAATAGCCAGCAATGAGTCTGGATCTAAATCCCATTTAACAGAGAGATCAGAACAGAGAGATCAGAACAGATAGATCAGAACAGAGAGATCAGAACAGAGAGATCTTAAAATTGCTGTTGGGAGAAAGAACCCTACAAAGATCAGAGACCTGAAGCAGTTTCCAAAACATGAGTGGACGAAATTCCAGTTGACAGGTGCAAGAAGCTTGTTGATGGTTACAGGAAGCACTGTTTTGTCGAGCCCATGTTTGGAGTTTTGGATAAAATTAAATCACGTTTGACTTTTTTCCTGGTTTTTTGTGTGTTGTTCCAGTACACACAAAGGAAATAAACATGTGCAATTGCAATTAACGTCTGGGATAAATACTTCAAGATAAATATTTCTGGAATGCCTATAACATTTAGTGAAATAAAATTTACCTGTCCTATAGATATTGTAGATATAGACATTGTGATTATATCTCACTCTGGTTATTAAGCAGCAACATAAAACATAAGAAACAACTTGAAGGAAGTAGGACCAGTGGCAAGCTTATAGAGAGAGAGCTCAACAAATCCTTCCAAACAAAAAAAAATGAAAATCTACCCTAGAAATAGTAGCCCATTGTATGTAGGCAAAATCTGTGTAGCATACAGATGGTATTGCCAGATAAATATGTACACAGGTATTATGTACAAATATGTCATTATAACATTTAAAAGAGGCACAGTAATTAATAGCTACATTTTTTACTGCCTTGTGTAACAATGGTTTACCATTTTCAGAGGATTTGTTTTGAATATAGGAGATATTCTGATCCTCCTCGAGGCTGAGAAAGTTTTTACCTCAGATGGCGTTGGAAAAAGTTTAAACCCCTTTCTGTGTTGGTTCCTCAGTTTTCTCAGCAGGATTCCATTTTTATCTCACGTAGCTTTTTCTTTACCTCATTGAAAGCAGACATTCTGCGTTGCACCTGGATGCTGTAATCTAGGCAAAATGAGACTGGATTGGTATACAAATAAACAGTCTCTTTGTTTCTAGCCTAGTGGAGCTTGTCTTTATGCGTGTAGTTCAGAAACTTCATAAGGATAGGCCTGATGTGCTCCGCTGCTTTCCCAAAGTGTTGTGCCCTCTGTAATGATCGGGGTTGGAAAATATTTCTCTCCAAAAAGTTGCAGGATGAGATGCTCCATATAGCCGACCACATCATTGCCCTCAACCTTTTCTGGGATGTTTACAATTTTCATATTTGATCTTCTGCTCCGGTTTTTCTCCTTCTCCATTTTACCCATGCGGGTATGTAAATCAGTCAGCTTGTCTTCGTTAGCGTCAACCTGATCTCCATCTCCTGAATCTCCTCAGTGTTGACAATAACTGTTCAATGATTGTTGAATATTCCCAGTCCTTGCCTATATGACCAAAGACCAGTTTGAATCACATATTACTTTCATCAGTGCTTTTAATGTTGGTTTATCTTGATAAGTCACCATCTTCCCCATGTGCTTGAACAGTTTGGTGCCATATACACCCAAAGACGAATAGGTTCTAGCTAAAGTTGGTCAGTCCCACGTAGAAAATAAATGTTCACAACTATAGAAAAGTAAATCCATTATCTGGATCATTGTAATTGGCTACTACAAGGTCATTACCACTGAGGCATGCCCAGAGTTCTCAGACACACATCCGCCCAAGATGGCTGCATCCGATGACCGATTGGGTTAAGGGTTTGTCTAAGGTTTTCAATCAGTGTGTCAATGTGACAAAGCTGGTCAAAACTTTCGTTTACCCTATTAAGAGTTTCTATTAATTTAGCATTACTGTCAGCAGAGATGTATATGGTCTGTACCCTTTCTGGAGGGTTTAGGTTTGGAGACATGCTTGTTCAATCCAGCACCTTTACCCCCAGTTTTTTGAGAACACAGTGCTCATCTTGGAGATGTGTTTTGGATTGTTTGGATTGTTGTTGGAATAATGCTCGGCAGCTCAGTTTCTGAAGAGTGGGGATCATGCTTTGCTGCAGTATGTCAACCTGTATGTTGGCATCCATGCTTCCCACTCATGCAGTACCAAACCATGATGCTCCCACCACAATGCTTTGTAATCAAACCACACTTGTCTTTGTACTTCTCACCTGGTTGCTGCCACTCACACTTGACAACATCTGACATTTGGTCCCGTCAGTCCACAGGATATGGTTTCATTAATCCTCCTTAGTAGTAGTTTTTGGTCAACCATGGTGAGGCCTGTTCGGAGTAGAACCAGTTCTGGTAAACTGCTGTATGTTTTGGCCATGGTGCTGCAGCTTGCTTTCAAGATGTTTGCAATCTTCTTATAGCCTAGACCATCTTTTTGAAGAGCAACAATTCTTTTTCAGATTTATTTTACATTGTATCAAAGTGTCATGTCATCAGTGACACTATGAGAAAATATAATAAAATAGTTACAAAAAAGTGGTTTAGAAACAGGTTTAGAAAAGCCAAGCAATACTGAGTTAAAAAGATAATTTGATGTGAACATAAAAACATTCAGTAACACACTTGATTTATCCTTTGTTTTGTTTGTTACCTAGAGTATTATAGCATTGTTAAATGAAACTGCATTTTGCATAAATCACATTTATATATCATCTATGGTTTTATCTAGGTTTCAGTTATGTTTATAAAAGTGCTCACAAAAGTTTAATTTTTTTAATTTGTTTGATTTAATGTGTACCTTTCTGACATCACTAAAACTTGTTACAAATATAAAAATGCACAATAAACCCAAGGCCAAAGGTTGAGGAATTTCATATAGCTCTTTGTAGTCACTAGTCATAATAACAACAAGAACAGCCTCTGTACATAAAAGTAAAAGATTTAAGTCAGATGCCGCAGTAACCACTTTATCAAATTATGTAGAAAGGTATTTACATACCCAAGATTTCATGCAAGGACCTGGGAGGAACAGCAAATCCTAAGGTTGTTTGGTGAGATCCTAAAAGAAGAATAAAATATCTATAAAGTCTTGCTTAAAAATAAATACAATACTTTTTAAAAGTGTGACTAGTTTTCAACAATACTTTTACTTTTTGCACCTCATGAAATAATAATAATAATAATAATAATAATAATAATAGTCATATCAAACTTTTACCTACATTCAACTTTTGATGAGTATAACATGTTCTGTAATGCAATGCATTTGTAGAATTAATTGTTTGTACATACATTATCTGGCATAAGTCTTGAAAATACACTACATTTACCAAATACAGTGTAGCTATTTAATTTAAACATGTAAATGATCATTCTTACCGTTTGTGAAGGTTCAAACTTCTTTAACGTTTGCAGTACACAGCAAACAGAGTGCTCAGGCTGTGCCAAGTGAAGTTTCAAAACTGTCTCAATGGCAGATTTTTTTGGTCTCACCACCTTTTAAAGGGTTTCTTACTTGGCATTTCTGTGTGTGTATGTGTGTGTGTGTGTGAGCGAGCGAGTGAGTATGAGTGTGAGAGAGAGAGAGAGAGAGAGAGAGAGAGAGAGAGAGAGGGTGAAGGCTAAGAGTTGAGGGTGTGTTTCTAGGGGTAACAACAGCTGGTAGCAAACATGATTGGGACACAATGGAAGGTACTTGAGAGGGTCTCCACAGACAGCCTGACTGACTCTATAGCTCTGAATGGCCATACTGTCAATATATGCATGCTTCTGTGATAATTAAATAGTAAATAAAAACCAAAATACTAAAACTTACACTAGGATGAAGATATTTAGTAATTAAAGTAACAGTAATAACACAACATGAAATTCATGAATGAAAAAAGGCACAATGTGTGTGCGTGTGGCAAAATATGTGAGTGAGGAGTAGCCTAGTCCCTCCAACAGCCAGCATCAATAATGTTTAGTTAGCATTTTGACAGTTACAGAAGGTAGAGCAACTTTCAACGCTGTTAACAAAATTTGACACTAATTAGGTCATGGAATTTCTGTGACCTTTCTGACATATAATAGCCAGGAAATCACATTACCGCTTTGATTCATATTCTGTAAATACGTTCACATGAAAGACTCAACACACACAAAAAAAATTCCGGAACCCCAAATCCATCAATCATCAATCTGTCAAAACCAATTAGTGACATGAAAATGAAAGAATAACTTTAATAACTTTCCTCCCCTCCACCAGTCTTTTCTCAAATTTAGTAGCTTAGTTTAATCCAGGTTGCCTAAGGAGGAGCGGTCACTTTGAGGCCTAGTCCTTCCATGTGTCCTTTCCTCTAACATTTGGGGAGCTACTTTGAGATAATGATATATTGTAAATGACAAAGTTGTGACATATGGAAAATGCAAACATAAATATAATTTTAAACAGGTGATGTCAATAGGTGATTGTAGCCATGATTTGGTACAAAAGCAGTGTGTCAAAAGACTGAGTATTTGAGAAGCAAAGGTGGGTAGATGATTTCCAGTGGTCAACTAATGCGTGAGAAAATTAGGGAAATGTAAAAAAAAGTTTGTAAAATTAAGACTGGAATGGATTTACACATTTCATATATTATATTACTAGCATTTTCTGATTTGACTTGATTTGCATTCTCATGTTGATGAATGCCCAGACGATACTGGAAAAGGGTCATGACTCAGACACAAGTAAATCTGAACTCAGAAAGCACTGCCAGGACTTTAACATGGGTCACAACAATGGTGAGGTTCTGTATCACCTAAGAGCACCCTTTTTAAAGTTTCATAAAATTCTAGTTACACCTCCACAGTAATGAAAATCTCCTCCAGGTTACTGATGAAGTTCTCCATGTGCGTGATCTTCTCACTCAGCATGCTGCTGTTCTTACTCAGGTCGCCCTGATCTCACACACACACACACACACACACACACACACACACACACACACACACACACACACACACACACACACACACACAAAATGGCAAATTAGCGTCAAAAACACCCGTATACTGATTATAGTGAATAATTTCAGAAGAAACCTCAGAGGTCTGAACTAAAATTTCCTTCATGGGCTTACTGTTGGTTTTAGTGAAAAAGCTCTTGAGAACGAAAGAGCAGCTATGGAGAAAAAGGTGAAAAAGGACACAAGTTTGAATGTCTGAATGAAACACAAAGACGGCAGTGACTTTTTTCTTGAGAAGAACGGAAATTATGCAGGACCAGCTTCTGGTATGAACAGCTAAACAAAGATGGTCAGGTCTCTTTATTGAGGAACAGGTAAATTCTTGTTTTGGGTACTACTGTAATGTTTTGAACATGATTATGCTTATTTTCTCTCACACCTTAACATTGGGCAACATTCCTAACATCATTGGACAATCATACAAGAGGCTTCCTAAAAATGTATCCAAAACAAATCAGGGAAGAGGCAGTGGAATGGAAGAGCTTCTGGAGAAACTGGATTAACACTGAAGCATGAATTTCATAAACTTGTAGTAATGTTTTTCTGTGTAATCTAAAGGATTTTATGCAATTCACTTGTATAAAGAACAAGTAAATGCACATGTAATAACTGCATGCATGCAAGGTTTTGTTTGTGTGTCATGTCCATGTCTTTTTGCTGCAGGCTATTGTAACATAGAGTTATTGTTTACTTATTTACCAGCTGCTTGTTTAAACAGCTGTACTCTTTTTGGATTCTCATTGTGACCTAGTAATCCACTCTTGCCATGCCATACTGACTAAATGTAGTGCAGCAGTTGTGGCCTGCCTTTTTTGTTGACCTGAATGCTGGTCAGAAAATTCATATTGCACCAATTACTGTATATATGTATAT
>JAUZST010008256.1:0-13657 GCA_034779995.1 Parotocinclus haroldoi
TTAGTGGCATTACTATGGTAAGTACCGGAGTACCTGGAGCAAACCCATTGGGTTATGGGGAACCCTTGCAGATTCCACATAGAAATAACTCAGACCACCCCACTTGAGGATTGAACCCAGGACCTTCTCCTTGAGCCATCATGCTGCGCCGAAGTAAATACTGAATTCTATTTTTTAAAAATTCCAATTTACTCCTGCTTCATCCTGGTTGGGGTTGGGAAGATCACTGACTGCAGGCAAACACATACAGGAAGCTAGAAAGATGTGCAAAGAAGACACAAGGCACAGCTGGGACATAAGTCTGGGTCTCAGGGGTGATGGACTATCAAAGTGCCATGAGTGCACTACTAAATTCTCATGTCTCTTATCATGTGTGCTTTTACCTATCAGATTACAGTAAGTTAGGAAATAGCAGGTATGTTATGTGAAACTGAACACATGTTAAATAAGTATTATTATTAATCTCTACTTATGCTGTCTGTAGCTAACAAAACAAGCAGGATGTGATGATGAATTAACAATAACAATAATAACAATAATGACACAAACCATATACAATGAAATCGGTGCAAAACTGTTATGAATAGGGGGTGAACCAGTTAGAGCTGGTTATGACAGAAGCTAAGATACAGAACCCTGTTGAGGCCTGTCATAATGGAGCCATGATGACGCACAGACTTACTGAGCTTCCTAGCAGACGCTTTAGAAGGGCAAGGCAGGGATAAAGGGGGCAGACGGGATTAGCAACTGTTTTAGCTACTGTACTGACTGCACACAACACAAAATGAGAACTGCTATAAAGGAGGTGAAGGAAAAGCACAGTACAAGAAAAACCTGCTTTACCTCAGCCCACTCAGGAACAAAGTGCATTCAGTACCCTTTAATAATACACTAATAAGAGGACATGGGAATGGTTAACACCAACAAGTGTGGGTCTGAAAAGACTTTAATTGAAAGGTTATATATGCTATATAACTTTAGCACTAAAGGTGACTTGGTAGTTAAGTTACTGAACTGTGGACCACAGGTTTCAAGGTCCAGGATTCAAATCCCACCTCTGCCAAGCTGCCACTGTTGGGTCTATGAGCAAGGCCTTTAAACTAAAATTACCTAAACTGTAAGACTGCGCAAGTTGTAAGCCAGTTTGGATAAGTGTGTCTGCTCAACAACTAAATGTAAATATAAATAAAGATTACAATGTGCATTGTAGAAACGTACAATTTTTCCAATTTTAAACTTTTTTAAACTTAAGCATACCATTGTCCACCATACTACCAACAATTTAAAGCTACTTCTCATTTTTTATTACAGCAGACCAAATATATTTTGTGTTTTGTGGTTCAGTGGGTAGCACCGCTGCCTTACAGCAAAAAAGTCCTGGGTTCAGTACCAGGGTGGAGCGACCTGAGTCCTTTCTGTGTGGACTCTGCATGTCCTTCCAGTGTCTGCGTGGGTTTACTCTGGGTACTCCAGTTTCCTCCCACAGTCCAAAGAAATGCGTGTTAGGTTAATTGATTACTGTAAATTGTCCTTGACTTGAGTCTATATATATATATATATATATGAGTAGTCTTGGTAAAGGTGACTTTAAAGAAACCAAATAAACAAGTTGAATTGTGGTAGTTTCTCATTTATGTTCTGTGCTAATGTTTTTTTTTGTTTAAAAAACTTATTCTATGAACATTATATTCCAGAAAATGTACATTGTTTTGCTTTGATTACACTACAGAAAAAAAATAATTTGTATAATTGTACAACAAATTGTATGTGGAACTCAAATTGTGAGCAATGTATTGTTACAGCCCTAATTATTCTTATTTGTATTTTCTTTAAAATACCAACTGATTCATTTAACAATTGAATCAATAGGTATTGTATACGTTGCCTTAGAATTGAGAATTCACCAAAACTGTGCTGCACTCTGGTTTTCCAGGGCTGGGATTCATGGCTACTGTTTTAAAAACAGCACATTGTGAATGCAAAGCTTTACAAATAGCTTGCTTCTAAGTCACTTACTCTGGATATGATCACATTTGTCACCCTGTACAGCTTTGCTCACAATATCCGTCCAGTCCAACAGCTGTTTGCTCTGTTTCTCCAGCTCTGTAGCAAAGCCCATGTATAGAGCAAAAACATCTCTCAAGTCCTTTTTCAGAGCCTGGAATTAAACCGTTTGCAAATGATGCAAATGACAGATTGGTCACATGCAAGCTTTGGCAAACAACATGGCCTGGCTCTCGGCTTTGTTTTGTGGTCTTACCTGCACCTGAGAGAGGAGTTTGGCCAGGGGAGCATATGGATTCTTTTTCACATTTTCCTGCTGTTTACAGGGCCTCTTTGCCAGAATCACATCCTCCTCTTGATCTCTTCGAAGTTTTGCCATACACTTATAAAGTTTAGGAAATGAAAAGGTCATCTTTAATATTCATTTAGTGCCAATGGCTCACAGTAAATTGTGCATGAAACTGGACGCTGCAGCAGAGTCAGTCTGGAGTTTGAATAATATCCTATGGAACAATGAAAAACAGGGACTGGGACCAGAGTCCCAACTATCCAAGATCTGTTTCACTAACCATGGATCAATCTTTCAAGACAATTAGATTAGATAGAAACAATAGACCCTTTTACTTGACAAACCATTACATTTTAAAAATGTAATCCTGCATGAATTCAGTGGCTCCAATTTATAACATGTTTCCATCTAAATGTATATTCTATTTAGAGTCTATTTCATTAATAGTTCTGTAGGATGAAAACAGATGTTTAGAAGAGCATAGACCATGCTCTGTGTTTGGACACTGGTATGCTGATCAACCAGTTTACTAGCAAGACTGTGCAAGTTCACCAGCTAAATCAGTACCAGACCAGCACTGACCAGCATAAACCAGTTTACACGGTATTTCTGATCGATCAGCATTCCAGCATCTAAAACACCACGAATGTAGGTCTTGTGAAACTAATCCACAGTCACTTAGTTTGCTCATCATAATTTAACTGGTTATTACCATATAATTAAAAGTAAACTAAAATGCGTGCTAAAATGCAGAACCATTAACACTTCAAATGAATTATGTTTTTTCCCATATACACTGCTGCTTCTTTTAAATCCTTTTTAAGTCCTCTCTTACCTCAGCAAGTCTCATATGCAGGAGTGCGTTCTCCGTCTCCAACTCCAAAATCCATTCTTCTTTACTCTAACAAAAATTGTTAAAAAATTTTAAGGGTAGCAAGATTTATTCAGTACAGTACAAGCGAGTGCCGACTGTAAATATGATGTTCAAGTTCTGTAAGGCACTTACCCGGAGTTTTTGCTCTAGAAGGTGCACCTGATGGGCAAAAATTTGGTCTCTGTTAATAAAATGTGACATTTTGTCAGCCTGAGAGAAAGCTAGTGCAGACTGTAGTTAACTCTGATTTTCAGACAGCGCACAGTAGGTTAATCGGCTTAAACCGCCTCCTCGTCTGTTTCAATTAACCAGGCTTATTAGCCTATTTTAACACTGTGTATTTGCAGCCTTGATGGCTTTGCTGCCACAATAACTCTAGGACTTCAAGGGAAGCTCAGCTTAGAAATTAAATGGCCAAATATGTACATTTGTGTTAACATTTCATTGACTACCAAGGTTTTAGAGCTTGTTTATCTTGAAGACAAGTTTATCCAGAATCAGCCACCTTTCATAAATCCACTGACTCCATTTTGTTAACTTCTAATACATTCCCCTAGCGTCAATACCACAGATTTCAAGAAATTGTTTTCTGATATGGTCTATGGTTAATGCATTTGCCCAGAGAAGCTTGAGCATCCATTAACTTCTATGGGTCTGCATGGAACATTTTTTAATTGCCTCAAAACGAAACGGTCATTGGATACATTCCACGCTTTTGCTCAGTGTTTCTGGGGATGAATTGAGCTGAAGGCTGGTTTTATCTGACCTTGATGATGAGCTTCCACATTATGATTGGAGGACCAGTCGAAAGGCTAAATTTTGTTTGGTCATTGACAGCCATTTTGAGATATAAATCGCCACTTAATCTTTGGGGGTCCCATCGCGGATTTTGCATTTTGCATTCTGCATCCCATTTCTTGGTATTTCCTAAATGATTTTACTTGATTATTTCCATTGTTCATTTTTTACACTGTATACAAAACACACATTTCTTTCCTTGTTTTAGTTCAACATCCTTTCAACATTCCCATTTTCGAGTTTAATGTTATTTCGTTAGTTCATTGTTGGACTGTGCAATGCCTCAGCTGTACAAACTGTTATTGTTAGTGGCAACAATAGGAGCTACCTATCTAAAGGATTTTCTCCTGTTTAAAATGGCTTAAGTCTTACACCTGCAACACAATGAGCCAATGCCGTCTAAGCAGCCTAGCTGTGCTGACCATTGAGCGCACACTGGTCAAGTTCCTGGAAGAGTCACCTACTTGGTACGATCGGATCAGAGACCATTTTCTTGAAAAGGAACGGAGGGCAACATTTAGAAATAAACTGACAAATGTTGTGATGCAATCTGACAATGACCTTCCACTCTCTGAAAGACGAGCAGCCACCACTGTGGCTTTGATATATTTAGTCCTTTAGTTTAGTACTGACTTTTTGTTTATTGTTTATTATTCGCTATGTATTATTGTTATTTATTTTATTGTTTAAAATTAATACCTTGAACGTTTGAGTAAAGCTAGTACCATGGCCTACAATGTCCTGGTGCTGACGATTTGGCCCCATCTAGCGTCCATTTCTTGTTAGTTGCAATGTACAACGGTTGTGTTGTTATGCATCTAGTGAAAGGCTAAAGAGAGATCGTCATGGTTGGGCCCAGGGATAAAGCTATAGAGAGCACGAGAAGGATACAACTCGTTTAAGATGTACTCCTAGTACAATTCAGAGAACAAAAAGTTTCTGCTGATAAAGTGCCACTGTGTCTTCCTTGTACTATTGGTGATATGGGGGATAGGCTTTATGGTCAAATATGACCTAGACTGAACACACTGAACTGAAATCCAAACACGGCACACTTTCCAAAATACACCATACCTACTGTGAAGCAACGTGGTGGATGCTGTAAGGTTGTTTCTTTTTAGTGAGGACTGACAATAGGTCATGATTGATGGGGAGAATCAATGCTGCCAAGTGTAAGCAAATTCCTGAGAAAAACCTGTAACCTGATTCTTAGACCAGGGAAGATGAGAAGGTGGTTCATTATCCATAATCACATCAACCCTAATCACACTGGCCTTCCAAAACAGCTTACAGATAGAAAGGTGAACATCATTGAGTCTTGAGTGGCCAAGTCAGAGCACTGTCCTAAAGCCAATATGTGGATGGGCTTAAAGTGAGCAATTCATTACAGCTCCCCATCATATTTGACTAAACTCTAACAATTCTTTAAGGATGAAAAAGATACCCCTAATCCAGTTGGCCATTCAAATCAGTTTGAAATACAGAACGACTCATTTAAACCAAAAGGTGGCACTATGAAGCGTTAAATCAGGGATTTTCAAACCCTGCTAATTTAGTTGTTCATTGTTTTATATGTTTTAAGTGTTGCTTTGTTACTTGAGTGTTATGAGGCTATAAAACGTGTCTATAAAGCAGGAAAACATTTTCATGGATTTTTATTTCATGTTTCATGTTTTATTTTTTGGGTTAAGAATAAAAGACTTTTAAATGGATGATGATGTGCCCTAGGCACTATAGATGAATATGTGAAAGGACAGACCATTGTCTCTGATTTGATTCTCCATTTATTGAGGTAAAAAATGTAAACATATTTCTGTTCAGGTGTCAAGGTAAACACGGTGTATTTGATACACAACATCCAGAGAGCTCGCTACAGGAAGCACAGGTTAGCTGATCTGTTTGACACAAAGTGGTTCACTGCAGGTTAGTCTAAGGCAGTGCATATAACTAGACTTGAAGGTGTTCATTAGGAGTCTCTGATCAACAGAATTATATAATACATGTAAAGTGGGACAAGTAGGTGTCCCTTGGAAGGCTCAGAGCCACTGGAATGTTCGATAACAGAACTCGCTATAATACCATTTACGTTTACAGCTACTACAGAATCAGTCAGCCACTGTCACCAAATTAACCAAATCAATAATGTGCTACATACAGAATTGGACTGCTTGACAAGCACTGCAACCTAAATAAAGCTTATTCAGTATGTTTTTTTCTAAAGAAAGGGTAGTGTTTTCAAACCCTTCACCTCAATAACCTTCTGAATAAAAGCAATGGCTTAATTATGAATATATAATATTTATTTCTTTAAGCAGGCGAATAATGTAGGTATGTATAATCATGATCAACAGCTAGTCCGTATGTGTATATAGTAATCATCTTAGGCTCTCTCTACACACATTGCGATTCCCATTCCACCACCAATACAAAGGGAAGCAACCCCTTTTCTGCCCCCTGTCCTCTGGAGAGCATGCAGGAGGGTCACCAGTACCCTGCAACCTGACATACCCAGGGGATGACCTAGAGAGATGGCTCCTCCACACACGTTCACCTGCAAGAGTAAGACAAGTATGCATCAGTGAGGACAATGAAGACACTGGGAAGTCTGTTCCTGAACTCTGCCATAGATGTACAATTATGTTTAGTTGTTAGGGCTTATCGAGAAAACGTACAATTGGTGCAAATCTTTCAATCCAAGCAATTGTAGAGGTGGGGTTTGAACCCTACACCTTCTGGTCTACAGTACAGTACGTTAACCATCCACCACAGTCCTACACGCTGATTTGACACACCATTTAGCGTCGTGCAATACTGCAGCGACTAAGACATTTAGTCCTTTGTCCTAATAGTGTATGTTAAGTCTGCGAGTGTAAAGGTGAACCAGTAATGTCTTGGTGCAAAACACTCCTAACATCTACAAGCTTTTAAACTCTTTAGTATGTGCTACAGTAAGAGATTAAAACTACATTGGTCACAGAAATAGGTAATATTTCAAAATGAATATAAAGTGATAAAAAGAAGCATTTAATCTTTTTTACTAAACATTAACATAAGAATAGAAAACGAAATGTCAATGAAAGCTGTTTCATATTGCAGTTGAGATGCAAAAAAACTTATAGAATATGTAATTGGTGAAAATGCACTATATAAAAGGCTGAAAGTGCTGGAGTATCTGCATGTTCCTTGATCTAGAAAGTGCACATCCTGCAATTTCCCAGCCCTTGTAATGCCTTTGCCTGAATGTGAAGCTTGGAGAGTTATAGGACGTCTTGAAGATGGTCAAACAGATAACAGTGGTAACAGCACTTGGAACATACCGTTGTAAGTATGATCAGCAGACTGTGAAATCGCTTTTAAGAGACTAGAACAGTACGAAGAAGAGTAGGGTAAGGTCATCCATCTGCCACAACAGCAAGAGATGAAGACTACTTGACCTTATTGGCAACAAAGAGCAGTAGCAGCAATGCATTAGAGTTGCTGGGAAAGTTTCTTGCTGCCACTGGACAATGGATATGCACCCTGACCATACGAAATCAGCTCCATCGTTTTGGACTGCATGCCCAGTAACCAATAATATACATTCTGTTAACTTCTGAACACCGTAAAACCATAGAAGGTGGGCTGCTAAGTCCTCTGTCTTCTTGTCGAACAAGCCATGGTTTGGTCTACAGCCTGACAATCATCAGGTCCTAAACTGGCGTGAATGAGGAACATGGGAGAATCCATGTTTCATGAGAGACAGGGACTCGTTCGGTGGTGGTGGAATCTTGGTTTGGGCTGGCATCAGCATCGTACTGAGCTCCACGTCATAAGAAATGGATCACTGACTGCTGTCAGATACTGGAATGAGGTCATGAGTGGTTCCCCATATGCTGGAGCAGTTTTCAATTTTCTTTTCATGGACAATAACGCAAGGCCCCATCGTTCACACCTCGTCAACAACATGTTTCAGGAGGCAGGAATCGAACGCATGGTCTGGCCTTCTCCAGGCATGCAGACATGGAATCTCACTGGATGTACTGGAAAGACGTCTGGAAAACCGTCCAATGCCTCCCACAACACTTCTTTAGCTGGAAGGTGCCCTAGAGCCAGAGTGGCAGAGGATCCCACAAGAACTGCTGGACAATCTGATCCTGTCCATGTCCCATCACTTTTCAGTGTGTTTAGACAGTCTTGAGTGACCATACACCCAACTGAACAGTCAATATGTATCGCTCTCATCCATGGCATGCTTGTGTTCACCCTCATGAATATGTCACTTGCTACTTAATCATTGTACCTTTTGCATCTCATTTGCGTAATCAAACAACTTTTTTTGACTTTATTTGCTTTTCTGAAGAGCGTAGTTAATGAAATAAAAGCAAATGCTTCTTTTGCAATTGATTCATATTCTTTTTGAAATATCCCCTAATTGTTCTGAGCATTGAAATCACCTGTGTGTTAGTAGATTAATTCAACTGAAACACATGACCTCCTATAAGGAGCCTAAGACACTAACACAGAACTAAATATTGGCTCAGACTAGCTGTTAATGCTTAATGTAAGGCTTATTACCTCACTGACAATGCGCAAGGGTGATTTTAATTCTTGTTGACCATGTGTGAGAAGTGGAGTTAATGAATTACCTTGTCAGGATTCAGTCCAAGTTCTTGAATGACTGCAATGCACTGAGCAGCGAAGGCTTCATTGATTTCAAACAGATCCACCTCAGCCAGTTGCCAGCCTGCTTTCTCTGTCTGGGGAAATGGACACGCAATTGGGTGTGTTTAAATGCGCAGAATAACAAACTATTTTAAAAAAATAGCTAATTAATATAATGACGAGTCATTTTAGAGGTAGGGTTACTGCATTTGATTAAACAGTAGCTGTAGTTAGGTAGGTAGTTTCTAATCAAACGTTTCATTGGCCTATTATTTATTTTTAATACGTTAGCATACATTATCCACAGGGCAACACAGTGGGTAGCACCGCTGCCTGACAGCAAGAAGGTCCCAGGTTCAATCCCAGGGTGAAGAGGCCTGGGTCCTTTCTGTGTGGAGTCTGCATGTCCTCCCAGAGTTGCCAGATGGGCAAGTGGATTAAGTGGAGGATAGCGGATGGATGTTATCCACACTAAACTGTATAGGTTTTCCTCTCTTTTTTTCCTCCCAATTTAGACTGCCCAGTTCCTTAGTCTCATGACATCTCCCACCAAATGCATGACCCCTCTGTTGAAGGAAGAGCTCGAAAACCAGCAAGTGTCTCAGCAAAAATTGAGTCACGTGAACAATTCTTTTCACCAGCAGGGGGTGCACTTCTACAGAGAGAAATAACCCACACAGGGCAACCTTTGCCAGTGCCTGCCAACATGGGCTGTTGTGATGAATTTTCCAGTATATAACAAAACATTTAAACCATTTTTAATGTAACATTTTGTAACATGTAGCAGTAGTGATAAAACATATTTTTCCCAAACCTCTAACCAGTCAGAAACTGAAAACAATAGGTTTGCTTGATAGCTTAATGCTGCATATTAATTTATTTATTATTATTTACTTATTTACCAATACCTTACATGAACAGTGATTAGGGATGGTGTGTGTAACGTTTCTGGAAATCATGAAATAATTACACATGGCCACCATGTCACGGTTAATCTGCTGGTACAAGGGAGCGAAGAAAACAAACAGCCTTTGTCTGACTTTGATACTTGCTTCCAGCAATACAGATTCCATCACAGATGTTTTCATGCTCTCACATGTCCCTGTCTCAGCCCTTCCTATTTATTCCTCTTGCCTGTCATGCATTTAATTCATCATATCCTTTGCTACTTAAATTTTTTGTCTGAAGTGGTCAGAGCTACATGCTTTTAGAATTCAATGTTTTGTTCAATATAAAAGAAATAAAATAAAAATTATTTCTCTTCTTGCCAGATATTTTTGTTGACAATTACTCTGAAACAACTCATTTTATCAGCAGTAAATATATACATGTATGAGCTTTTCAAAAGGCTGCACACTAGTAAATAATACTTACTGCTTTTTTGATAGCCGTAATTGGCCCTGTGCCCATGATTAATGGATCAATTCCAGTCTGAGCCCAAGAGACAATTTGTGCCATTGGACTTAGGCCTCGCCTCTGAGCCTCTGATTGGCTCATTAGCACAGTTGCAGCTGCTCCATCATTTAATCCTGTGGAAAGGAAGACAGAGTTCAGTTCAGTGTACTCAAAACAACCACATTTCTTGTAAAATCCAGTACTTGTTTTGCATCTCCTCTTTTGAATCCTATGGGGGGAAATGTTCCTGTTAATATTAGCCATTGTTAGGTGGGCAATTCACCTCCAGTTTGTGTGTCCCTTTACTGCATTAAATGCCCCCAACCCACACTGTTAGCGATCCCACTCATTGGTGAACTGATTGACTGTATTGATTGCTCAGACCATATGAGGATGTGGATTGAGGTACCACATATTAAACAAGTTTGACTGCCAAACCTAGCACACGTCTCCCATGAAGTCCATCCCTGCATGGCTGGAGAAAAAATAATGAAGAACATGCAGAGGAGGACACATTTACCATTGTATATCTAATTTCACCAGGGACCACTGTAAAAATAAACTGTAATACAATCGGTTCCTGCCAGTAAAAAAAACGCAACCTTTCATGTAGCAAGCATCATTAGCAAAAGAAACTGTAAACAACACAGGAATTCGAGTGTTTCAGTTTGAGATATTATGTGATTACAGCATTCTGATTTTTAATCTGGTTTAAAAGCTTAACCTGGACAAAATTCAGAAACAAGACCGATGAAAATGGGATCTGAGTGCAAATGGGATTTTTTGTTTGTTTATTTTATTAAATCAATGCTGCTCTTCAGCATCAATTGCCGTTCAACATCAGACACAAGATGACATAAACACTCAAGGTTATATTGAATTGTCCTATGTATGTTCCGATCAGGGCCGCAATTAACCTAAAGCATGTCTTTGGACTGTAGGAGGAAACCCACGTGCTCCACATGCGACTGAACCTTCTGTCCGTGAGGTGACAGTGCAGAAACCCGGGTTTTCAGAGTTCAAGATTTGTTTGCTTTACTATCTGCATTCATCTTGGGCCATTCTGAACTTTTTTAAGGCACACGTTTTGGTCACTTTTTACAGTTATACTAATCACACTATTTGTGATGTCCTTTGGCAACTCATTTGATAAATTTCTTTTAAATAAAAGAAGAAGAGAAAAAGGCACCTCAGAGTCTAAACCACAACAGACTTCTTTACATATCGTAGGACACCACCATCATAATCCAAGTGAGTAGAGTCTTTTAGTTCAACAAGTAGTGAGATTCAAAGTGTTTATCTACCTGACGCATTGCCAGCAGTGACTGTGCCAGTCCCATCCGTAATGAAGTAGGGCTTTAGCTTGGACATAGCATCCAAATTGCTACCATGGCGAGGATATTCATCAACTTTCACTACTACTGGACCTGAAGAAAAATTTAACATTACAATCTGGATTTGAGCATCTGTTACACGATCACTAAATTAAAACAAAAAAAATTTCATTAACCCAAACACTGTTTTACCTTTTCTTGAAGGAACAGTAACTGGTACAATCTCCTGGTCAAAGTAGCCAGCCTTCTGTGCTGCCTCAGCTTTGCCCTGTGAAGTGACGGCATACTGATCCTGAGCTTCGCGTGTCACATGCCACTGCTTAGCCACATTCTCTGCTGTAGAGGGACAACAACATTCCCAAGCAGGTTTATTTAGCGTTATTAGCATGGCCAATTCAGTGACAAGGTTACATCTACACCCAAGATTACATCAAGTCAAGTCAAATGTATTTATATAGAGCTTTTTACAATTTTAGCATTGTCTCAAAGCAGCTTTACAATCTTATGTTATCTTAAAAGGCCAATCCCAAATTGAGCAAGCCTAGGGCGACAGTGGCAGGGAAAAACTCCCTGAAAGTAGAAGGAAGAACCTTGGGAGGAACCAAGAGTCAAAATGGGACCCATCCTCCATGGGTGGCCTAGATGTTAATTAAGTAAATACTTTAAAAGTATATTAAAGTAATAGTAAGATTAAGTAAATAATATAATTTAAATCAACAATAATATTTAAGTTAGTATTAAAATAAGTAAAAAGATTCTATAGGTGACAATGGCAGGATTTAGTTTGACCGTTTCTTACACTCGAGCAGCAACAAAATCTGGCAGCTTCATCGGGATGCCATGTTGGCCCTACTACAGTCTGAAGAAGCTGTGGAATTACTGGAAGGGTAGCAGCCACTTTTCAGAAAGGGAAAGAGGTAAAAAAAAAAAAAGCTAACATAGACTGGGCTGATGTGACATATCCATGTTTGTGGGTCCACAATTGTGGGTGCAATCGTCGATAGATCAATTAATATATGGTCGTTATATCATTGATAAAACAAAACAATGAATGGTGGCCTAAGTCTTTTGAACAGTATTGTACACATAAAAAACACACAGCAAAGTACAAGGGTTTGTAAATGTGCCTATGTCAGGTAAGAATGGCTTTTTACTACATAAAGTTTACCTATACTTTCCTGTCTGCTGATAGATAGTCATTGATCTCATAATAATCAATACTACAGATCAAACCCAGTTTAGACTTACCTGTGATTCCCATGTGGCAGCTGTGAAAAACATCTGTGAGTCCGTCTGCCACTACAGAATCCTGCAGTGTAGCATCTCCTATCTTTATCCCTGGCCTCATCTGTACCGTGTGAGGTGCCTAAAGATCAAGGTGAATTGATGAGTACCATTATACCCTTACACCTCTCTTAATATCGTGAAGTAAAATTCAACACACATTTCCTCAACTTGATTGAACTATGATAACCCACCACCATTTTCATTCTGAAATATTTCCTACATTTTGTGAGCAGTATATATATATATATTTTTTCTTTTCTTTTGGTTATTAAATTGTTACTATCGGCATCAGTGGCCATTTAAGCGACACACACTGGTTATATCTATACACAAGTTTATCTCAAGACTAGTCATATATACACTCTCAGTTCAATGCCCTGTGACCAACATGCATTGCATTACTCATTACTCTGGTAAATCCAACTCACACGACTCATGCTCTCCATGCCCCCTGCCACCACCACAGTGGACTCCCCCATCATGATGGACTGAGCTCCGAGACACACAGCTTTAAGCCCAGATCCACACACCATCTGGCAGCTCCACGCTGGCACTGGGTATGGGATACCCGCATTTACGCTAGCCTGACGTGCAGGGTTCATTCCATGGCCTGAACATAGCAAAAGTGAAGTATAGAAACATCTGGTGCATCTGGACTAACAAGCACTGGAACCATATTTCAAAAACAGGTATAGTACAAGAGTAGCCAAATAACAATGTTCCTTTGTTTTTTGTTATTGGCAAGTGTTTCAAATTTTATTAAAGATATTGTATTTTACAGTACATTACATTTATGTCATTTAGCAGATGCCCTTAACCAGAGCAACTTACATTTAATAGAGTCTTACAATCCAAGCAATTGTGGGTTAAGGGCCTTGTTTAGGGACCCAGCTAGGCAGAGGAGGAATTTGAGCCATGAACTCTCTGGTCCATAGTCCAACACACACACACACACACACACACACACACACACAAACACACAAACACACAAACACACACACCCACACACACACACACACACACACACACACACAC